>QLPA01005865.1:0-16316 GCA_003313945.1 Lactifluus pinguis | reverse complement strand
GTGCGCCCGATCAAGGCACTGTACCCGGTACTGGTAGCCACTCTCATCCGGTCGCCAACCCGCCACCTGCCGCTCCGCAAACGTCGCATATACCTACCCTTGATGAGCTTTTGGCAATGACAAATGAGGAGGTCTCGCATATGTCGATAAGCGCACTGAAATCAGTGCTCTATCAGAATCATGTAAACGTGCATCTGCTTCTTGAAAAGAGCGATCTTGTTGCACGTGTACATGCCCTTCTCGGTGACGAACGTCAGGAACGTGCGCGGGAAGCTGCAATACACGCACGGGAAGAAGAAGAGATCATTGCTCGACAGCATGCTATGGAGGATCAACGCCTACGAGATGAACACTCACGTGAACAGCAGGAATGGACGCACATGGATAGTGCGCACGTTTCTGGGAATGATTACGAACAACCTAAGTCAAAAGTGTTCACACCCCCTCCAATTTTGGGAACTGCTGCTGATTTAGAACGAAACGGACTCTGCGTCGTATGTCAAGATGAAGAAGCTAATATTGCTATCGTTGATTGCGGGTGCGTGACTATTCCTTCCCCATACCTCTGCCTGCGTAATCGACGTGACTTTACAGCCATTTGGCAATGTGCCGACATTGCTCAGATCTCATCATGTCCTCGTCGCGTGAATGTCCACTGTGTCGTACCCGCATCGTCACGGAAGCTCGTCTTCTCCGTATCTTCAAGTCATAATGTTATATTACTCTGCTTTGCATCTTCCATAGTACCATCATTCCTGCGAGCGATTGCTATTTACTCGCATTTTGCACATGTATCCCCCTTTCTGTAGTGATAATATATCCGGGGCTTGCCTTTGCCCTTTGGTCATCACCTGGTCCGCTGTCCACAATCCGAGACCAGTCCTTTTGGTATTGTCTTGCCTGACTTGGTTTTGACATGTCGCCGCTCCTACATTGAACACCTCTGGCCATGAGCATGCGCGTTCGTTCTGAACATGCATCACGCTCTCGTTCGCTATGAATTACACTGAGAGGGGTCTTCCCCATCTTCGGTCTGACTTTCACCTGGTCAGTCGCGCGCCCCCCCCCCCCCCACCTTTCGATTCAAGCCATGAGTGGGAATCCATCTGAATTGCAGCGACGGTCACAAACACTTCAATGCGCCGAGGACAGAGCGAGTAGTAGTTCCATCCAAGATTTTAGGCAATCCTCTTTTGCCGTCCAGGATTACTGGACCGGGAAGTCCTCAAAGGACGGACGTCGTCTGGCGACTCGTTCGACTCGCTCACACTGGTGAGAAGAGGAGTTTGGATCGACTTGACAAGGAACAGCTTCACCATGTGCTTTGGCATGCTCGGTGAAACCCCCGTCGTCAATGAGAATAGCAGATGCGAAAGAAGCAGGCGTTGATGGAAAGGCCCAGACAGCACCAAGTTGCGGACAAACGACAGAGGGCGGAAGGTGAATAAGCCGAGCAACCGGCAAAGAAGGCGATCATCGATGAGGCCCTTATCCCTTTCGGTAAGGGAGGCCCGGTGAATCTCCCAGACGACATCGCCCGCACTCTTCGGCTGCAAGAAGATTATGCTCTGGATCTGGGAAAACATCAAATGGCGGGTTGTACACGACCCTCGATGGCCAGAGTTCCCGATTGCATTGTGGGGAGACGTCGTCGTCAACGGCTACGTTGACATCAACATGGTTGTTGACGGATCTATTCAGTCGTGTGAAGACTGGCCCGACGCTTGGGACGAATATGGACAGGCCATGCTCTTCGTTTATCCGCACAGAATGCAGGAGATCGATAAGGAAAGGACAGGGACCATATCCAGGAAACGTTCGTCGTGATTCCAGGCTGCCTTGACCCGCGTCCTTCAATACGACAGACGGGTCCGCACGGCTCAGACTGAGCGATCTTTCGGCAGTGAATACACGTTAGTTGACGCGGCACTTGCAGGGTCGTCCGAGTCGAGCGCTGAGCGTGGTACCGGGCAATTGACCGAAAGAGGCCGTTCATCCGACGTCTGCAAGAGGCACAACCTCGGGCTCTGGAATAATCGAACAGTGCCGCTACAGTACCGGCACGTCTGTCTCGAGCGCCGAAAGAAAGGACATTTGAGTCCTTCATGTTTCCCGCATGGCAATTTCCTGAAGTAGCTCCAGAAGGCGGACAAGGCATATGCACCGGTCCTAATGCCAGTAAAATACTCCTCAGTTCAATGAGGGGTGCCGCCCACGTGTACTTTCTCACGCTCTTCTCCTCTTGTCCTTTCATCTTTCAGACTTCACCTCCCGTTTCGATTTCGACCGTCGGTGATCACTCAACGACGGCATCATCTCAAATCAGACCCCTATTTTTCTTTTTCTTTTTCAATTCTGAATCATCAGTTCTTTATTACCTTGTCCCGCCCTCTCCATTTTTGCGCCCGCCAGTGACTGGCGGCCAGTCTCGCGTATCGTGCTTTCCTTTTACGCTCTTCCCGAGACTTCCGCGGCGTGTTGCCTATTCTGTCAGCCTCTGTCGCGCATCCGCATGTACAGCATCATGTACAGCATCATTACCGTCTTGTCTCTAGGTCTTGATGTCGCGGTGGCCCAGACCTATCACGATGGGCGCCCGCACTGTTATTTCCTCCGAGGAATGTCGATTATGTCGGTCAAATTCAACTGGCAAATCGATCCGCACTGTTGAGGTGGAAGGATTACTTGTAACTTATATAACTTACGCTCACGTCAGTATACATTACCTGCACACGACTACGGTGTAACTTAGCCATGAGAAATGACTCAAATGAGGAGTAATGCCGTAATTTCTTGTAACCTTGGAAATAGCCACCTCCTTAATGAGTGTCAAGATGGGCGCCCTTCCTATCAGAAAATCATAAATTCGCCTGGTGCAGATGGCCCGGTACTCTCGATGACCGGTCAACGTGCTTAAGGCATGGGGGTGAATTAATCCTTTGAGCGTATAGTGCGGGCGTTAAGATAAGTCTCGAACATTCGATGTGCAACTCCGCACTAAGCCCGAGGCGTAAGGATAGGGCGTACGGATAGGAATTGTGGTATACAACGTGGTTTGCAAGCTAGCCACACAGCTGGCCCTTGCACAGGGCGGTGATCTAAAGTACCATAACTGGTCTCCTGCAAGCGTCGGTCCTACTCGGCTCCCTAGAACTACAGCACGGTCACGATACTGTACGTCCGTGGCATTGTTGTCATGCCTCTCGAGACGACGCAGGAACACAAGGTTCACAGTCTTCGTATCCCTATGATACTATACCTACTGGGAAGATCTTCATGGCGACAAAAGAAAGTCCGTGGTAATCATACTGTAACGCTAGTCCATCAAACTTGCATCAAGGTTCGGGGACAGAGTCCGGGAGCGCGCTACGCTCCTCACCATTTTGAGATTGATTTCGCGGGTGAGATATGGGGACATGCCAAGACCTCGTTGCATTTGACGAGCGTATCAAAGCGCGAGAGTTGTTATTTCGATCAAACGTACGACGGGCGGCAGGAGGAGGGGGCCCGATGATTATCGTCGATCTGTGTGTGGGGGAAGGAGGTTCGTTGACATCTTGATTAGAGGCGGTAGTAACTGGCGGTGTATTTGGAAAACGCAAGCGCCCATGCTGATCAGGCGTCTGTGGAGGAGTGGGAAGGCCATCAATGCTGTCCGCCGGTCGGCGTCGGCGTCGACGTCGACGTGTGGGAGACGAGGGGGTATCGGAGGTCGAACGAGATGGAGGTCTGTACTCATGCAGCCTTAATGGCCGAGGGGTAGAAGGGGCGCCAATCGTCATTCTACGCGTATGAGTCAAAGAGCTTCTGGATTGCGCGGCAGGTGATGAAACCACGGGAGTGCTTAAAGCACGAGGACGCTCATATGGACCCGGCGTTCGTATCGACACAGCCGAAGAAGGATCGCTAATATAGGCCGCCCATGTGGGTGTGCGCGTCGGGGACGGAGAACCGAAGGTTTCCTCGCTGCGGGAAGTAATCAAGGGAAAGACAGTCGAAGAAAGCGAGCGTCCGTGCCGGTGTGACCTCAGTGGCGGGACTGCGGGAGGCACGCCAGTGTTGAATGTTGAGGAAAGCGGGCTCGGAGCTTGCTCGTGGAGGGAAATAGCTGAAGGGGTGCTCAAATGGCGCAAGCGTCCATGTTCAATAGAAGATACGGGCGTGAGGTCATTATCAGTCTTGAAGCGCGAGTAGATTGGTAAGGTGACATCAACGCTCGTATTTTCCGACGGTCGAGACAAAGGCGTGAGCTCTACACGAACCAGTCAGCACCCATGACGATGTACCGCCAGCGTCAGCACGCACCTGGACCAAGGACATCCATAGACCTCTGGAACCTCCTAACATTGCGCCTGACGCGCAACACATAGATGAGGGCAAGTATCACTACCAGGGCAACAGCACCGCCAGCTGCGCCACAGATGGCAACAAGAGATCTCGTCGATGGGCGTGCAATAAAAAACCTGGGATGTATGTGTGCGGAAGCAGTGACAAAGGATGCATGATCGCTAGTGGGAAAGTTAGCATCAACGAGGCGAGCGAGGCTGTAAAAATCAGCACACGTACTGTCCGCGAAACTCCCCTGAGACGCCGAGTGTATTGATGGAAGCATTCCCCCCACCCCCCGCCACCAGCAAAATCGAGTAAGGTGAGGTCGACTCGACCATCGCCTGCAATGGAGAGGAGATAAAGTAGCGGGGGGATGAGAGGTTTTGTGCCTCAGGATTTAAAGTGGTCGTACGATCGATGATTGATTAAATCCGTCACTGGCACCTCGCGGAGCACAGGAGCGAGGCCTCCCAGAAAGGGATGGGTTTGATGGGCGTAAACGCCCCAAGTTCTTCAATGATGGAAGAGGGTATCCTCACCATCGTGACAGGTTAGAGCGCTGGATAGATCACAATATCTACCGAAATGATTTTGAGAGGATCTGAGCCTGAGAGCGCCCCTGCAAGTGATAAAGTTGTGAAGCAGACATTCGAGCATGTGTTTTTTACTTACAGACTAGCCAAGTCCAGGGTATGACTCGGACTACAGTACTGTAGTACATGACTGTTTCCATTGGAACTGGCCAGACTGTGACGCCGCTTATGGGCACTGACAACGTGTTCGGCTAGCTACAGTTGTACTAGTAGCCCTAATATCGTGTCATTAATCAGAAATGATTACCTTTTCTCACGCTAGGGTATGCCATCTTAGGCACATACTGTACATCGTACCTTGCACAGCGATCGTTACCACAGCCCACCTCTATTTTGAAACACCGCTCCTAGGACTGAATAAGCTATGTAACAGTTCCGCTCCGAACAATAGTATCAAGTACACAGTATATAGAGTACATTTCAGATGGTTCGTAATGTAGATATCGATATATATATCGTCATCATTCCACAGCCTCACGCCTCAGCATTGGATGTCTCGGCCCTTAACGACCCCACAGCCCGCATATCATCTTCATTCGCGGTGGAAGATCCCCCTCCCACCTGATTCGGAGCGCGCCGAACGTCTGGCGGTGCCATCGTCACATCCACACGACCCTCGTTGTTCATCTCAGCACCCTCCGTGGAATGCAAAATGCTCCTCGAGTCAAGGCCCAACTCGAATTCACGCACAAAGCCAAAGGGATCCTGTGGCAACCATATAAAGCGCTGATTTTCCACTGCAGCCGGGTGTGTGAAATCGGTAGGCCCTTCGATTTCTATCGGTTTCTGCGATGGCGAAGCGGATGACGCGTGCGATTCATTCGTATAGGAGGGGGAAGCGACGCGTTTCTGCGAATGCGAATTCCCATCAAGATCGCGAGGGCGCGAGATCTCCCCTTCTTCGCTCAAACGCTGAGGTGATTCAGATGTAGATGCTTTAGAGTAGTCTGTGACTTTGACATCGCCAGAGCCTGAAGGGGGAACGACTTGCGACGGGTCGGCCGTCGCAGGGACCTCTTGCTCAGCCCCAACGCCGCCGTTGTACGACTTATCGGCGAGTGTAAGAGGTAAAAGTTTGATAAGAGGGCCGTAAGAATTGCGTATGGTGTTCTGGAAGAATGCCTAACCAGATCATGAGCACGGTTACAGATGGTCGCTACGAGATGCTCACAGTGAATACGATCAATACAACCATGAGCGCACCCTCAGGAATAGCGCTAGGCGACTGATTCTCGTTCTGCGCAAGGAAGAACAAGGCGCATAAGCAGAGCTGCTGAATATAAAGCCCTACAAAGATATGCTGGATTGCTTTAGGAAAGAAGAGTCCCCCGGTGTCACTGGAACGGGGTTGATCGTTGACCCAGGTGAACAGGTACTTGTACAGGAAGTAGAACAAAAGGAAGGCTACAAAGGCGAGGCCGTTAATGATCGGAGATATGATAGAATAGCCAAGCGTGATGACAACTAGTTGTGTTATTATAGGAAATAGTGTACCCCAGTTTGACGTGCGGGGAGAGTACTTGATCCCATACACCGCGCGTGGGGTAGAGCCAAGCAAAGTACTTCGCACGTAATACATAACCAGTGGCGCAATCTGCAGGAAGCCGCCACCTGTTCCGGAAAGACCCTGAAGTAATACATACCTATGGCCTACGATAAGACAGCACTTAAGATAGCCTCAAGAACAAACTCACGTCAAAAAGAACGTTGATGATTTGGGCAAGTTTTGTGCCAGGATTGATGGGACAGATGTCGGGTTATTCACCAACCTGGGTAACGAAGCAATGATGCCAGATGAGAGTGTGACCACCAGAAAGCCATTCTGTCGAGTATTTGCTGAGAAATCAAATAAGGGACAAAGCTGACAAGCAACATACGATGACTTGAAAAAGGAAGAAGCGATCCATCAAGCTGAGCTCCACACCTGTTCGCTGGGGTATACCCTCAAGACGTGCCAATACCCGCAGCACTATCGATACTAGCAATAGGAGTACCGCAAGCAACACAGATGAGAGGAAACCTTGAATGAAGCTGACGATTATCACAGGCATTTTGCAAAGCCATGCGAGCCAGTGGTATGTTGTACATAAGGCGCGAATATTTGAAACGAACCCAACAAACGCCACTGCACTGCACGTTAGACCCGTCGCCTCGCTAGAATTAGGTGAAACTAACCTGGGATTGCCCAAACGATGATCAGCCCAATGGTTGCAGCCCAAGAAAGTGCCAGCCGTATGCGACGATCATAGGGGTTGATAACGAGGTTATCCCAAATTACGTCCTCAGGTGCGACCTCGACATAGTTCAGCGAGCCTGGCATGCAGTACGGTTCGTGATGTGTGAGTGTTTGTGCCGCAAGATGTGCCGCAATCTGTGTGTTGAACAAAATGAATGCCCCATTAGCAGGTGGATATGTTTGATCCGAAAAATTGACGACAGGGCGGGCTCCGACAAGCGGGATCGCGACGGGAACAGCAGGTATAGTGATACTCAACCTCCCCGCGCCGATTTGGTGTGTTCGATCAGTCGTCTCCACCTCTGCGGTAGTGGTCCGGGCAATATCACGTGCAAGAACTTCTCGCCTTTGTTCCAGCTGCATGTTTAGCTCACGCACTTGTTCCTCTGACCATTCAACCGTATCGACCTTTCTTCCCACAAAGGGGATAGAGAAAGGCATCCAAGAGGGGAGTAACCGATGTGATGGCCATTTCTGTTTGGGTATCAGCTCCTCGATGAGAGTCCTACGAGTGGCTTCGGAGTTGCTTGCGTTCTTATTGCTACGCTTGACGGCCTTTCTGAGAAGAGACGTTTGAGCGGTTTCGAGCATCTTGCATGCCTTCAAGCGACGATTATACAGGTCGGGCATATCCCCAAGATTACGATTTATCCAAACTTTGCGAACTCCACCTGGCAGATGGCTGAAGAGACGGGTAAGGGCAGATTCAGAGAGATATTTGGGCGGAATTCCCATAACAAGAAGAGTGCAAGCTTGAGCGGTGGAGGAGTGCGCGGGGCTGACAAGATGATGCTGGCGTACGCGAACGTAATGTGTCATCTCATATTTGATATTCCACCATATCCATACTACGAGAATATGTTGAGAGTCATCGCAAGAATGTGAGGTGAGCTACGGAACTTACTCGTGAGAATCCAGGTGACAATCAGATGCCCCGCATACCGGGCCTGCTCAGTAGGCGCAACATTGCCAAAGATGAACTTGTTGAGACCTGTATTACCAGCAACGCTCGTGTTGACTGAAGTGAGGGGGAGAAGGACTGCCCAAGACAGCAGCCAAATGGGGAGCATGACGCGGACCATCATGCGCAGGAAACGGACAAAAAAGTAGCAGTCCAGTCCATTGATATTCTTGATCATGCGATAATCCGCATTATATACGGAAAAAATCCATCCAAAGAAGCGAGGTGATAATGGTTCCTGTCGCTTCCTACACGAGAATAAGGACCGGACAGACACGGTAATGTGTGGAAATGCGCACGCTTCAAAAACAGATAAACTCCTTGGTTCATAAATGAGCCGAAAGTAACGTCGCACAAGGGTGAACGCTGTGATCTCAACGGCTGCAATAGCTGAGTTTAGAACCAAGGACGTCAGAAAAGTCTTGGTCGAGGCGGTAGTTGATCCACTGATGTCGGACCTGCGACAAAATGAGAGGTAGTCCCACAGAAATACCAGTAAAGCGTACATTGCAGAGTGTGAGAGTGGGGTGATGATAAAAGGGGGGTAAAGAAGGTTCAGGTAGTCTGACCAAATGTTTATAGGTCATTGGAATCATCGGAGCCATTGTGGCATCTAACAAACAAAGTCGCCACTTGCCTAATCGGAACCTCCCGGACCTCCACCTTGTGACGTCATTGACAAGACTGCAATCCGTCTTGGCCTCAATGGTATGTTTTCATCCACCGCACTCGATTCCTCATATTCTAACGTCATGCACGCATCCGCGTTTCAAAAGCTCTGACCCGGCATCGTAAAGCGAGTGATAAATGGGCTCATGTGGAATCCTCAGATCGTGTTCAACCATCACAACATTTCACACTCTGCCATTTTCCAGAGTTGTAACAGTTTCCATACTCGAGGATCGCATTTTCACAGCCTTATAATGCTTCAAAGTTGTTGCCGACTCTGTCCGAAATCTCGCCACCGGTATCTGGGCCCATACGGCATAATATCGGCGATATTAGCGGTGCCTCCACGTATGACTGCCAGAGTTCACGTTGGCTGCTAGCGCCCCGACCAATAACTATGCAAATAAAAGGACGCTCACCGGATAAATCCGACTGACACGTCTCAGTTACTAGTAGGGACTTATTTGGTGATGCTGTCATCCCGAAACACTACCAAAAGTCCTACTGCCGCCCCGTTGTGTATCCAGTTACGAGGAAGCGTTGGTTGCCAATGATACGTGTTCAATGATTCGTGACCAAATTAATGTCAAACGCATACCCTTTTCTCGTCGAAGCGGCGTGCTCCCAATATTTGTAAGTGCCAATTCTGAGAATGCTTCTGTCCAGCATGGCCAACTCTTCTTATATATGTCGGGCCAGGAACTCACCGAAATAAGAGAGCACCCTCTTCCAACTCGCATACATACCTTTAATACGCGCATGAAGACTAATTTAACCACGAAACTTGCCTAAAGGAGTGACATAATAGGAACGTGAAAAAGAAAATAACACCTGAAATGCAGTGTTCGGGCACAAAAAATGGCCCATCCAGATGACATTCCGTGTGTCCAAGCGTGATCTCATTACTCGTGCCCTTGCTTGAGACTGGTATAGTGGCCGCTACCTTTCTTAGGTGTCGTACGGCTCTCAACAACTTGCCCTAGAATGCTCATATCTACCGGGGTGACGATAACCTCCGGAACAGTAGATGGCGAGCACACGAGCGGAGGAGTCCCTATGCCTATGGACGAAGGCGAGGACGAAGTCGAAGAAGAGAGCGAGGGCGAGAACGGGGGCGGGGGCGATGGCGACGACACACGGAAGTGGCTCAGGGCTGGCGGCGGGCGCGTAATGCGTAGATCAAACCGTCCGTAGCGCGCGATCATCTGGGGCGTCGTCGGGGGCGGATGCGGGCGCAAGCCAAATAACGATCGTATGGATGCCAAGATCGGCCGTTTGACCTGAGGCGTTGTGGCAGTTCTAGCACTGGGGCGCCTTTGGATCATTGGGTAGATGTAGCAACATAGGAATGCGGCGATCGCGATGCAGCCCATGACTATGACAGTAACTATGATGGGTATCAGGGACCGCGTCAAGCCAGTATAAGGAAGTAGCACGCACCATCGAGTGGACTTAGTGGAGGGAAGCGGACATAGAATATCTCGCCGCTGGTGTCTGGTCCGACAGGGTACAAAGTATCTGAATGTGCTAGGCGGTCGGCGTCCTTAGAGAGCTCCATTCTCGTTATCGGCGGGGAGCGTCGAGTCTGTCAGGAATGTATAGAAGTTGTAGGAATAGAAGGAGTGTGGTAAAGGGTTTTCGATGATGGCGAGACTTAGTCGTGCATGCAGAGGCGGTTGAGGGACAACCGACAACAGTCAAGCAAATCATGCGTCATGTTTCGCTAAGTCAGCCAACCTAATGCACATTTTTGGACATGGAATTCATTCATGCAACCAGACGTCCTACAACCTGTGCAAAGAGACCATTATGACAGTGGTCGCCTAAAGATGCGTATATAAAATAGAGAATATTCATGGTTCGCAACACACAGACGTTCGGACCGATGAAGCTGAAATGCCTGAAAAAAAGAAAACCGACTAGTTCGACTGAGCGCCGACGGCCTAGTAGGAGATGGGTCAGAAATAAAGGACAAGGTAAAATCCACAGGGGGAATTACCAAACGCTTGAGATGCTCCATGAATACCTGCAGGCTAACGTCGTCCGTGAAGATGGGCTGTCCAGCACCACCGGCTTGGCTTGCGCCATACACCCCAGCTGACATATGCGTTGTCGATGGATTCAGCTTTGAGAGAAGGAAACGGGCTTGGCTGCCACCCTGGTCGCAAACAATATATCGGGGGATGGGGAAACGATCAGTCAGCAAATCCTGTTACATCGTTAGCCTTGACTGTTACTACGGTCGAAAGCGACAAACTACCTGCGCATCATTGACCGGAATCTCAAGAAGATCTTTTAAATTTTCGTAACCTTCTTGATCCTGATAACCTGCCTTGCGCCATTGTGCAACCGTTTCACCATGGAATATGAGGATGTGGAAGAATGTGTCAAGTAACAAGACGACGTCCGGCTTGATAGAAATGCTGTCGAGCAGCACTGGTTGAGGGGGGGTGTCCAGTCCGTATGACATAAGCGTAGGTTGTATCATTATGAGAGAGTTATTGACATCCTCCTCGTTAAGGATATGTCTGTAGAAAGCTGTCTCATCAGGACTGTTGTTGAAGACCTGGAGGAATTGACTGCGGCGCAGGTGGAACATGAATTGGGGGTAGATGCTGAAGTTATCGGCAAGCCTGAAACTTGGCGGGTCTTCCTTCCTGTAGTCTGCGAATTTCTGACACAATCGAATAAGCATACGGTCCAGCCAGCGCAACACGTCGGGGGAGTCATCGATCTCAGCCTTAAACACGGCAATACGCGCCATAAGCACCGCCGCGGCCTCCTGGTCAAACGACGCTGCAATGCCTGGAGAACCAGCTTCAGCGAAGTTGCGCGCGATGGTGGTGACGCGCAGTCGCATCTGGCCTGTCGAATGTTGATAGTGGGTAACAAACTGGATAAGGCCACGGGAGCCTTGCTGTAGAGGTTGCCCAGCGGGTGTTACGACTTCGAAATAGACAGCCTCTGCAGTGCGCGGACTAATAGTGTTCAGCCTCCAGGCGGACGTTTGTCCAATGCCGATCTCAGTCTCGCCGACACACGCGGATTTCTTGCCGGCTGATATCGCGTGTCCAATCAGCCCCGACACTTTCAGTTCCTTCGTGGTCTGCGCCGCAGCATTAGAACGTGGATACAGATCTCGAATTTTCAAAACCGAACCTGAACATCAAAGGTGGCATTAAATCCCATGGCCAAATTGCCCTGGTCATCTTTGTTAAACACGCGAAGGAAACTTTGTTTGAAGATGGATGTCGAAAATGAGTCTGACAACACGATAACGCCATTGGTCGAGTTCGGTAACGCTTTCATTTCTAGAAGACCGACTTGATCCAGACAGCCGGCGAAGAGATCGACCGCATGGCCGTTATTTGACGCGCGCTTTGCCAAGCCTTCATAGAACTGCGCACATAAGACGGACTTCGAAAAAGGGGGAGTGATGTAACACTTTACCTTAGATGCTCGCTTGAAATGTTTCACGGCGTCCCGGTCAATGTCGTGATGTGACCGAATCGGCTCTTTAAGCTCGTGACTAACTACCATGCCCGGTCCCTCAGTCGCGGGACCACCAGCAAAGAGCATGATGCGTGCTCCCGTATTGGGGAAAGTTGTCTGACGTGCGCATATCAGCTGAGACATACGTGGAGAAGCGCATCCAGCGTACTTCTAGTAGCCCCACAGCGACGCTCAGTGCCACACCAGTGCTGCGAAGAGGCCGTTTGTCGCTCGCCACGGGCCATGGATCTCGAGTTAGCGATTCAAGGATACCCGTGAGCTGGAACTCGCATTGGGAGACGGGAAGAAGGAAGCGAGCAGCGCCAAATGCTTGTGGGGGCATAGGTTGGCCGGGCCGAGGGGCTGCTCGGTTCTGAGCACTCAAGCCAAGCATGTCCTGGATCTGCTTCGGAGTATACTCCTTTCCTCCGCGAAAAACGTAAGACTTGCTGCACTCTGCGTAGCCGATTTCGTGCACTTGAGCCTGAAGAAGTTGAGCAAATGGGAGACAAAGAAAATAAAAGTATGCACCATAGTCCCGAACGTGATGAGGCCGACTAAGGCAAATGGAGGGAGGAGACTCAAGCTAACAACAATCGCGTCTCGGAGAGCTTTAAGGTCATCGGCGTCGAGGCATGTGTCGATTACGAAAAGGAATATTGGGGGTACTTGGGCCGGGCGGCTAAGCGTATACTCGATAGTAGTGTATTTTGGCAATAGTTCAGCGGGGAGGTTTGTGCTGGACAGATCCTTATAGTGGGGAGGAAATGCATTACGTGTAAGACAAAATGGACAGATCCATAACTTTCCTCGGATGTCGATTTGGCTTACGCAGGCAATTAAGTCAAGATTTAGGCGCATACATAAAGACACCACGCACCAGTAGGGGTTCAAGACAGCCCGACAAGGAGTTGACTTGCAAGTGACGGGTTCGTAAAGCACAGGGGGAAGGTCGTCTCTCTGCTTCAGTGGGATGTAAAGAGCTGCAATTGGAACCACTGTGCGATTAGCTTCAATGCGAGACGAAGGCCAAACATTCCACGACAGTCGAACGCCTGACAAAAGTATAAGATAAGCTCTCCCAGTCAAGAGAAGACAGAATGTGCACCATCACGCTCCTCTACGTCCTCAAAGTTCATTTTTCAAAACAAAAAAAAAGGTGATTGGGAATATTGGCGTGTACAGTACAGAATTGCAAAGGACACGTCGCTTCTGATGGCACCGCCCGGAACAAACATCGACAAACAAATTACACCTGCTCTGCACGCCCACTCCACTTCCTCTGAACCTTGAAATGACGTCTTTCCCTTCGTTCTAATTCTCCGCCGCTCGCACACAATCCCTACGCTGACTGCCCCAACACCCCCGTCCTTTGCGCCACCGCCAGGGTTATGACATCCTTTTATTGACATTGCAACCGGTAACATGGACTCTTATCCATGTTACCACAGCTTCCGCTCTCTTCGAGTTGTTTCATCGTATCGATCGATGAAACGTGTTTTTCCAATTACCCATAAGCTACCCCATCCAAACGCTTGTTCCAAATATTCCTTTTTGTCCGTAAATCCGCTAATATGTCCTAATGATTTATCTGCAAGTCCCGCTCCACGCCGGGGAGCAGGCTCCACAATATCTGTGTTTGTGGTCAGCGCTCCGTGAGTCATGCACATATAAAATATTCTAATACACACAAAGAAATGCGCAACGCACTATAAGTATCGGTGTACAGCAAGTTACAAGTATTAGTGGTACGATGCTGGCCAGCGCGCAGCACGAAAATTGATCCTTATGTTATCATTGTTATGGTTACTCGGGACATTCCAGCGTCGCCGTTGACTTTGTCTCCACTTGGTCGGGTCAGGGTCGCTCCCATTCTAATTGACTGTCTCAATTCGAGCCTATTGAACTGATCGAAATGAGTATATTCTGCTCGCCGTCTGCACAAATGCTCCACAATTGATGTCCTGTGATTTCGCTACTTTCCGGACCCAGTAAGAGTAGCAGGTCCGGCGCCAATCCCACCAGGAAAGGCGTGCATGACACCCCTGTGGCATACTTAGCATGTATCCGTCTTACGCGCCTTCCTGGGGCCTTAGCGCCCCACTCTTCTCTCTGCGTCATGATGTCACCAAGCCGCCAACACGGCGTGAGCCTAAAGTCAAAGCAGACCAATGCTATACCCCGTTTGAGTGGAACCTCTTCCCAAGCAAAGTCCAAGACATTCGAAAAGAAATGCGAAACCTTTGCTTAGGGATTTTGGTCCTTCCTTGACCGAACTGGTCTTTAATGGAGTTGCTGATCCCTGTGGGTGCGCGTGGATCTACGCTCACGTGCCTGGCTCCACTTGATTTCGATACTCACGCTTATGTAAGACTATGTACGACATGGATCGCGTGATCCCCCAGGCGTGCAGCAACAAGTGGTGGGCTAGCTGCCAACAGGGCGCATTCCCTGGCCAGGGACGTTTTATCGCTCCACAGATCGATACGCCCCAAATACTATACATTCGGTATGATATGGGTTCTTCCACTGAGGCGCCTATGCACAGCACGCTCCACCTTTGTCGCATATGGCGCTGTCGTCATACCAAGCCGGTTAAAAACTGACGTTCGAACCAGTTTGCTATCCAAACAACAACCCAACTCTCGGCTCTGAAACTGGAAGAAGTGGGACTTTCTCATTATTCTAGAAAAGGAGACGTCCGCAAACTCCACCACGCCTGCCAGTGTAGTAGGTCGGCGCCCGTACTGATCATGTTGGTATTTTTTTTTCCCCATCCCACCTTGTCTGATACAGCACAGTGTTTACATTCTTCTGTACGCAATTCTCCCTTTCTAAGCGCTCCCATGGATCTGGGCGTTTTTGTACCCCATCTGGATTCTGGATATTTATTGTTGCGGGGCTTCAATGTTTCCGGCTTTGCTGTATGCTTGGACCATATCATAGTATCTCGTTCAAATGGAATTTCCACTAATAGTCACTACCACACCCACGCCTGGCCCGGAGGATTGGGGTGTTTTCGATCCCATATATCCCAGTCTGGTTGTGTTAGCTGACTTTCAAGCTGTTGTATTGCTTGACGTACGCTGGTCACCTCGTGTTTTCCCTTACTAGAACTGATTCGAGTGGAACCTGGAGGTTAACCAGCGCCGCGTGTCGTCTATGAACTATGAATCTCACTCCCCCCATATTCTATTGTCCTTTCGAATAACGAAGAGCCTTTACAGATTGGGCTCCGCTAGTATCTCAAATTGCAAGCTGCGAATCGTGCGGTCCAAAGGGTAGTGACTAGAGGTATGGGGAACGGGTGGATTGTTTTATCTGCAAATATCATACTTCTGGCTTTCCCGGTCATCAAATAATTTATCTGTCCACTTCTCCAAGATCACCAGGTTGATGTAAAAAAACACGCCGACTGAGGGCTGGTCATCTCCTGATAAATCAGGCCAGATCTATTGCCGGGTGTGCACAGTCCAGAAGGACTCCCTACAAGAATGAGGTGAAAATATTACCCAGCGGTGCTCATATTAATTCCAGCTTCCATGTAACGCACCACCCATGGGGTGGGGGACATCCCAATGATCTTACACTTTGTATAAGTTGTAAGATTGGTGATTCTGGGAAGAGCAGAGGGAGGGCACGTTACATATATAAATGTAGGCGACCTGGGACGGCGGAATACAATTTAATCCTGCAACTGCATGCCCACTTGTCGGGCACTCGGCGGTGCCGTGAAAAAGCTTGGCTCTATGGGTGCATGCGGCGACGACCGTTAACGTCATTTCCGGAGTTCTTAGTCCACCTTGTGTCCTAGTGTTGGGGCCCTCTTTGAAACTGATGCGTTGAGGAAGAACGAGCAGACTGAGCGCGGGAAGAAGCACCAACCGGCTGCGATAAGAGAAGCTCCACAAGTCCACAAGCCGCAGTAGGGCTTGGTGTTTCTAATATTTGAACACGAGACAGAATCAGCTGATCACATGAGGTCTAACAATAGTAAACCCCGTAAGCACGCATAACCTATCAACTGGACGCCTTG
>QLPA01005863.1:0-17543 GCA_003313945.1 Lactifluus pinguis | reverse complement strand
TCGTGATTTCGCAAAATTTCAGCAGACTTCTTGATAATACAAATATAAATATCTCTCTCGGATCTAGGACTGAAAAGGACATGGCGGTGCTAGTAAAGATAAGGTAACCGGTACAATCAGTCCATCTGAGAAACTAGTCCCGCCCTGCCTCTCCTAAGCCGTTCCTCGAGGCCGCCGTGACCCCCAAACACTTTCTTCTGTTCATGGCTCAAGAATCCACCCATACCCTTGGACTTTGCGCGCACGCGCTCTTCCGCTTCCAACTCCGCCTTCTCCTTCTCCAACAGGGCATTCAGCCGGTCTTTTCTTTCCGTCGACATCTCAGCGGCATTGTTGGACATGGCGGCTAGGCGTGCAGCGCGATCCTCGGTAGCATTTGCAGTAATTGGTGGCTTGGATGGCAGACTCGGGCGTATGCGCTTGTGATGAAGGGCAGTCTCAACCGCGGGCGAACGGCTGCGATCCCGCTTGCGGGAAGCACCATCATCATCAGCATCATCATTGCCATCACCATGCCGTATTCTCCTATCAGGAGGACTGCGACTGCGACTGCGACTTCTGCCCCGTCGCTCACGGTAAGTGTCAGGATCAGACTCGTCTGAGCGTGGCGGTAATCGTGGCCTGAGGGGTTCTCGCCGCCCTTGACGAGCGTCTGGACTACGACTACGACGTCCGTCCCGGCGAGGAGAACGAGAAGGATAGCGACGCTCGTCTTGGTCACGGAAGCGACGAGAGTCTACGGGAGAGCGAGAGTAGCGGCGGCGAGGGCTCGGGGAGCGCCGCGGTAGAGGGGAGCGGCGACGGTCATAGTCACGTTCATCGTAGTCAGAGGGCGGTGTTCGTGAGCGGTAACGCTCTTCTCTTTCCCGACGTCGTTGCTCCTTCCTCTCTCTTTTCTCCCGTTTCTTTTCCTTCCTCTCTTTCTTCGAAGGCTTGATACCATTACGCTCTTGCATTTCGCGCAGACGGAGGGGATTGGACATGAGGGACTCATAGGCAGCGGCTTCCTGCTGCTTGATGGCCAGCAGTGGGTCCTCGCGGACCTTAGCCGCAATATCGCGCGATGTGTTCGCATTTTGAACGGCGATGAAGTTTTTATGCGAAGCACCAATCTGAGGAAAACTGTGAGAGGGTTCAAAGCAGCGAGCAATGGAAGCGAGCCGTACCTTCTCATTCTCACCTCCAATCAAAATTTTGTCGACGCGCTTCTTACCTAGGAGATAGTCCTCCAAATCGTTTGGATTTTGACTGGATCCCGTGGCGGGTGTGGCATACATCCATTCGAGTTTCTCTGTCCTCTTTTTCCCCGTCTGCTCCTCTTGCAGACGCTGAAGTTCCTGCAATTGACGTTCCTCTTCCTTCTCTTTGCGAAGCTGGTCGAGTTTCTTCTTTTCTTCCAGCTAACAGAAAATCAGTCAGATGTAAGGTGATGAAGGAATGAGGCATCGAGGCGTACCGCTTTCTTCTCCTCCAACCACACCCGCTCCTGATTCTTCATCAGGAGGGGGTGCCACGACTTTTTCATATTCAAATCTCCACCACCCATCTTGAGAGATTAGCTTGAACAACAAGTGAGCGGAATGTTCGGTTGAGTCAGTTAACTAGAGAGATGGGGCAGAACGATATTTGTCACACTTTGTAGCGCAGGCGGACTTGTCCGGGCCGCACTGTATGACCTTGTTCCGTTCCGTCCGCCAGCTGTTCACTTCACTCCGCGACGCGGGCTCGTTGTGCCAAACAAAACCTTCAAAAGTAACGCAGAGTTATGTCGCAGAGGGACGAAGACGATGACATTGAAGCAGGCGAGCGCGAGCCACTAGCTAGAAGACATGATGACTCGCAGCCTGCACCTCCCAGGTACCCTCTCTCCAACGTTGGCTACGCAGTATGCACACTCCTGGTATCTGACCGTTCATTGTACAGGCCAACGCGTTCCATTCATGCCATGACGCGAGACGAGATTAGAAAAGGGATCGCCAATCGAGTTCTACACTCTCGGACATACATCATTCTCTACCTCGCCATGGCAGCATTATCAATTACGACTGTGGTACTCAGTATGCGGGACGGGTGCCCCGGCATCGCATTCTACATTCTGGAAATCATCATCAATTCGGCCATGATTGCCGAAGTAGCTATCCGGTTTCTCGCATTTGGCCGGGTGAGTGAGACGGTGAATGATCTCCTGGGCGTTCATTTGACTGAGGGTATTGGGCAGCAATTCTGGAAACACCCATTCAACGTGTTTGATCTTGTTGTAACTGTTTTTTGCGGTTTGACGTTGCTCGTTATTCTCTTTGCCGGCTGCGGTGCCACAAGCAAGGAAGAAGAACTCTTTGATACACTGCTTCTTGTCACCCGGAATGTGTTGCAATTCGGACGACTGGCAAATATAGTTCGACAGTACGCATTCTTTCTGATAGTTCAATGTTTTTCGACTCTGATGGTTATACAGGTCTGGCCAGTCGATATTCGCGCGTCCCAAACCTATAGATTTATCTGCCGTACGTCGGGCCGGAGTTAGGCTCGATATGGACCTCGACCTCTCTGATGACGAAATTGACGGTCTCCATGCGCCTCTCCATCGCAACCCGGTGTTGTTTGACGCACAAGAGAATGAAGGGCCGTCACAACGTGCTCCGGTATCTGATATGCCCCGGGCAGTGGATGGTGCAAGGGAACGAGACGATGAAGATATGTGGGCAGGGTTGGGGTAAATTATATTGACAGATTTAATGTATTCTCACACGTTGTGACGTGTCGTGGGTTGTGGTTACCGACAAAGTGGCTTCGGAAGAGAAAGAAAAAAGATTTAAGATGTGATATATGACACTCGACCTCGGGGAATAAAAAATTTTTATTGGCTAGAAAGGGTTGAATGGCCCATTCACAAAGTTGTTATACAGTACATGATTCTCTTTCTGGCAAACTTGTATCTTTTGGTTTCACTCTTTTCTAAATCTTCACCATTTCACTCCTTCTCTGTCTGTCCATGTCCATCTCAACAACAACGACTAGTCCCACTTCCCGTCCTTGGTGGTCTCGTGCTTCCGTCCTCTCAAAGCCTTCTTCATCGTAAGTCAACTATCCTTCCCTTCAACATCTCACTTCCCTTTACTGACCTCTTCCATAAAGCAATAAACAGCAGACATCCACTAATCAACCTAGCAAACTTTCTGCCTCTAAAAAGTTCAACACCATTGCATCTGCCATCGGCCTCAAACCCAAGAAGACCGTCGCCCCCATCCAGGAACCTCCATCACCCATCCTTCCTCTCCACACAGGTGATATCGAATCTCCTCGTCCCACAAAATCCGCTGTAAAACCAGTTTCTGTTTCCGTTGGCTGGTCCGAACCTCGTACCATTCAACCAGACGATTTTGACGATACATATTCACCGTCCATCTTCAGCCAACCTGATCTCGACCCTTTCGCTCCTCCCAAGTATCCCGACACCTCTCCCAACGTCTCACGTTTCTCTCCCTTCTCCCAACTCGAATCTCATGTCCGCAACACGCCCTATCCTCAGAATCGCATCTCCTATACTTCTTCCACTCTCTCTTGTCAAAGGAGTGATGTAACGTCCGATTCTTCCGCTGTTAGCACTCCTCTCTTGTCCCCCGTAGTTTCCGGCCGTCAACTGTCCCGGTAAGGGCTTTTTTTCAAAATTTCTCCCAGCCGTCACTGAAACGGGCATCTTTTCAGCTTGACCGTTGAAACGGGGCGGATGCTCGGCCGGGAGCTTTTCCCGCAATCCCCCGTTTCCCCTGATAGGTCTCCCGCTGTCGCCTCTCCGTCCTCAGTGACCTTGACGGATGTACCCCATAAGGCTCCCATCGCCTCTCATTCGAGGACCCAGTCCAGACGGTCCACCGATGCAGGGCCTTCGACGCTCTCTAGAGTTAATTCTTTGGCCTCTGACCCACACTCGGTCGCGAGTGGGCCATCTCGTCCTCGGGTTGTTATCCGTCAGGCTTCAAGTATATTACAACCCCCGTCCCCTCCGACTACATCTCCACCCTTACGGGACGTTCCACATACTCCTCCTGAAGGTGCCCACCGAGGGGATTTTTCTCTACAGCCGGCCTTCTTAGAGCATGCCGTTCATTCCGCTACATCATCGTCTTCTAGTTTGTCCTTCGCTTCGTCTACTTCCTCAAAGTTCGACGCTTTAGACACCGATGGACGTCGGCGGAGCATACGACGACTCAAAGATGCCAGAAAGACCCCCAAGAGTCGATCACCTTCCCCTTTGAAGGATGCGAGTCGCGATGTTCAAGACCCGCCATCGCGACCCTCTAGTAGCCGTAGGGAGTTTAGCCCGACACGTACCCTAAAGAAGGCTATCTCCATACAGAACTTACCAAAAAAGGCTCAGGCGTCGTCAAGTCCGGCTTCTGCGGAGGACCCCAAAGTACTGAAGAAGCAGCGCTCCTTTCACCACACACTTATTCCAGTGCCGCCTTTGCCAGCTTCCTTGAAGCAGGCGAGCTCCTCAAATCTTCCTTTCGGGCGAGACGCTTCACTTGTACTCGAAGAACGCAGGGCTAGCGTTCAGCCGTCACAGAAGTCCCCTTCAGTATCGGGTCCTATGCATGTCCGCAAACGCCTATTTTCTGGGACGAGCTTGCGGCGTCCCTCATCCTCTCAAAGTGCAGAGCCTGATGATGACATGCACATGATACTCAGTCTATCCTCTCCCACTTTGCCTTCGGCTCGCCCTCACACGGCTATCCCCGTGAATCGTTCGCATGTTCCAAACAGGTCAGACCCGTCATCTTTTTGGGACGAAGAATTTCCTACTTCTCCCGCCACTGTCGATGTGTCACGAGATCACATGCCGAAGCACATCCTGTCAGCTGCGGACATTCTCAAGTTTGAAAACATGGTTCGGGATGGCGAAAATCTCAATAAATTCCAGCGTTCACGTGGAGACTCAATTTCCTCTTACACGACTTGCAAGCAATCGGTGCGCACTGCGCCCAATTCAGCGACGTCGGTCAGGTCGTTTTCGCCCCCTTCCGCCCTGCGATATGTAGGATCCTCTGGGGATGCAGCGAGTGGCAGGACAGTTCGCTCAAGAACACGCGGCAATTCACTACAAGGGAGGGTGGGCGACGTTACGAATGGCCGTCATCACGCTACAAGTCCCGTCGCCGGGCAGACCACGCGTTCACTGTCCTTCCAGTCGCTCCATGCTTTGCAAGGCCTCCCAGTACCCCCTCGCATACGCTCACGAATGTCGATGTCCTCAGGAACCACGTCCTACTCGGCCGGAAATCCGGCTTCGGCTTTGTTCACACCCGGAGAACGTTCCAGCGTAGTCATCACGCCTCTTTCCCCACCGCCTGTGCGACGAAGTCCTGCTGGTCCTGCACGTCGCACGTATGATCCCACTACTTCAGCAGCGCTGAGACCAGGGATTTCGCGGAGGCCATCGTTCCTAGATATGAAGGATGATGTGGATCAGGAATCACCACCAGACAGCTCACCAGAGGACAGCTTTCTCGATATGGGCAAAGCTTCTTTGGATACGGTCCGCAGTGCGGAAGAGGACCCGGACCCGGACCCAGCTCTGACATGACGACCTTGCCGCAATGTATTTTTTTTTTTGTTTCTATTGCGGATTGATTCCCTTTTATCTTATTTTGTTTATTGTCTATTTGCATTCTTGTTCATTCGGCTCATACCTGTCTATTTTTTAATATTCAAATTTGTCACTTGTATATCGGTTCATTCATTCGGCTTTTACATGCTACACTTATTACCCCACCGCTCTCTTACTGCACAACTTCATTTCTGCGATGCATACACTTCACATTTCACGGACATTCCCTTGCATCACTCCCAAACGCGGTGGTATTAGGATGTCGTTTTGCATAAAAGAAAACTTCAGGGAAAAAAAGAGGAACTGAAAAGAGAGAAAGAATTGCCAGGCGTGTCGCTTCGTGTGTTTTAGATCCACTACCACCAGATTAAGCCACTGCAAGCCACCCCTTAGTCCGTCTCGTTTGTGTGATACCCCGCACGACGCATAGCGCCCAACCTATGTCTCGCGGCGCCCAAATCCTTCTCCAAGCGCAAAATCTCGACCTGCTGCTCCATCTCTCGCTTCTTGTACTCGAGCGCGGCCATGTTTCGATAGTCGACGTCCTCCTCCTCGACCTGCCGCGCCGAGATGGCACGGACGAGCTTGACGAGCGCCTTGCACGCTTCGGTGACCGCCTTGGCGGCGAGCTCGAGCCGTTCCTGAGTCTTGGACATCAAATTAGCCTTGACGCGCGAAGCGGCGACCAGCTGCGCGGTCGCGCCCGCCACCTCGTTTGACGCGACGATGAGTTGTTCGAGCGAGTGCGTTCCCGAAAGCACGCCGTCTGCCGCCTCGATCAACAAGTTGGTCGCGAAAGCGACCGAACGGGCGGCCGAGATGAGTCCCTCTGTCCACCGATTGTTTCGCTTGTAAAATTGTTGGCTCGAGTTGGCGCCTTTACCCTGCGCGACGATATCTTGCTGCGAGTCGGTCGCCGCTTTGATCAGACGCGCGATTGCGTTGGTGATCGCCAGAGCGGCGGCTAGGATCGAGTCGTGGACTTGCAGATCGACGGCGGAGAAGCGCGCCGAATCGTGTGGACGCGCCATGAGCTGTTGAAGGCGTTGCGTCGCAGCCTCGATCGCCCTTGCGGCGCCGACCATTTCTTGCTCGACGAGATCGCCAATGTCCCCGTTGGCGTTAGCGAGAGACTTGCCCTTGGGGATGATCGCCTCGACCGATTCGGATAGCTTCGTGAGCGCGCCGCGAACTTCGCCATTGTTGCGCATCGCGACGCTCGTACGTTGTTTGCGGTCGACGAGTTCGAGTTTGTAGGACTGCAAGTTGAGGAAAAATCTGTAGCCTACATCACCAGCCGACTTGGCCACACCGACAAGCTTGTCCGATGCTTCCTCGTCCTCGACCAAGCGAGTGATCCCCTTTACACTTCTAAGAGTGTCGGCAATCGCCTGTGCAAAGTCGTTCGCGCCCTTTATAACGTCCACGTGATCGCCGCCGTCTTGTCCTTCGAGATACAGATTGAAAACGGTAGCGAAATCTGTGGCGCTACTCAAAGACTTTTCAATCATCGACAACGTATACTCCGGAGTGGTGCTCTGGTTCCCGGCTTGCATTGGGGACTCGAGCTCATATATTGCCTCGTCGATTTTAGCCTGGCATGCTTGGAGGATCGAATCTACCAGATAACGTTTGACAAGGCCTTTCAAAGCGTGAAAGAAGGACAACTTACCGATAATCTGGTTGAGCTTTTTCCGGTTATCGAGAATGAGGGTGTCAATTTGGGCATTCGTGGCCTCATCCGTCAGACCTTGAGTCTGAATGAGTTGTGAGTAACGGATCCGCTGATGGGCTGCCGCCGCCAGAGACATACCTGGTGCACTTCTGATAGTTGCTGGAGAGTGTGATCCATACCCTCTTGCAAAATGGCTATCTCCTGATCCTTTTCATCACGTAGGTGTTCCAATTCGCCAGAGGCACTGTCCAATTTGGCCAACACGTCATCGATCTGCATTTGTTTGGACTGCGACTAACATCAGAAGCAGACCTCACGAAAGCGCGTTGGAACGTACTCGCAAAGATTCTTCCAGTTCACTGATCTGCCGATTATACCTTTGAAGGATACTCGACATCTCGGAACTCTTGGACCGCGTCGCATCGTCGGCCCTTTCACGGGCAAAGTCAATCTCACGACGAAGACGGTCTATCTCTTCTCTGTGAGAGGATTTCTGACGATCCACATCGAAGCGAGCACGATCACGTTCACGGATCATGTCAGCGAGCTCCAAGTTCTTAGCCTTCAGGTCACGCTCCATCCTCTCCATGCGGTCAATGGCTTCTTGGGCAGAGTTGGCTTTAAGTTGCAGCTGCTTGCTCTTTGAAAGCATGTCAAGATGCTCCGTACGTAGCTGACTGTACAGCTTCGCAAGGGCCTCGTATTTATTTCGCCATAGGGTGACTTGATCCTGAAGTTGCTTGATGAGCTCATCTTTCGATGTCATCTGAGAGCCGATGTTTGCACTAATCGAGCCGAGTTCACCCTCGAGTGCCTTGACTCTCTACGAAAGGTTGTCAAAGAATGTATGAGAACTGCTTAACGAAACACCGACTCGGTCATACTGTTCCAGCAGCAATTGATCCCGTTCGAATTGCCCTCGTGCGGCCAAAATCTCGCGCTCTAGTTCGTTAACTCGCTGGGCTGCTTGATTATTGAGCTGATAAAGCTGTTGTTGCTGCAGCTGTTCGAGAGCTAGCCTCTCGCGCTCTTGCTGCTCGCGTTGTCGTTGCTCGAATTCCAGTTGTTGTTGACGTTCGAGCTCTTGGCGACGGCGTTCTTCGGCTTCCTGCTCGGCCCTTAGCGCAGCTTGTTGATCTTCATACTGCTTAAGCAACCGGGCTTGTTCACGTATAGCTGCTTCGTCGGCGACTGGTGCAGCAGGGGGCGGTGTTGGTGATTTCATCGCTGTTGTGGGGCGAGCTGGTAGGTCAGGTGCACCTTCGTTATCGAATAGATTCGGTGGCTCCTGCCAACAACGGCAATTAGTCTGGAAAGGAATGCTGTGCCGAAGAAGTGGGACCAACCTGGCCGAGTTTTGGGACATTAATGAGGCCGGTGAGATACTTCAGATTAGAACATTCGTAATAGAACTTGCGCAGGCTATAGTGCTGAGCATTAAAGCGTTGACGAAGGGGTTCGAGTGCTTCAATATCATTGGTTCCTGTGGTTGAAGGAGGAAAGCCATGAATATGAAAGGAAAGAAGTTGGGATCATAGGACGGACTTCGGTACATGGCCCGCAACATGCTCGTGATAAACCTATAGATCCCCCAGCTTTCTTTGACCAAAGGAACCAAGGCAGAGATGCGGCATTCGTTGTTGAGGGCGCCACGAAAATGCGAAAAGACCAATTTTTGAAACGACTCGATCTGGTCTTGTAACTGCATGAGATCGGAGATGGTCTCATACCTGATGACGTTGGCATATAGACATTACCACAACGTCAATTGCTTACCCTTCGTTGGGATCATCGATACCCTTCAAAGTGACGTATTCCTCGTACTCAAAAAGGCCGTTAAATTCGGGCCTGAGACGATGGAACCGAAGCTTTGCCAACAAAAATTGCACGTATGCGCGGATAAGGGGGCCATACCCTACGCGAATGATTTATGGTTGACCAACCAGTTAGGAGAAGACAAAATACCTTTGCCACCATCTTGACCAACAGTTCGTGAACACGTTTCAAGCCAACCTGTTTGACTTTGTGCCTCTTTGATTGTCTACCAGTGATTATTACATCATCGTACAACCAAGGTTGTGCAGGTAAACCATCACGCACAACTGGGTGGCCCTCCTGGAGAACCTTGTGTACCATGATGAGCGCCTTGAAAGTTTGGATCTCATCGGAGAGAATTGGCTGGACGCGAAGTCCTGACCAGAACGAGATGGACGAGTGATAATCCCAAGTGTATACAATGCATTCTATTAGATGTCATGAGAGGAAGATCGTCAGGTCAAGGGTGTGCACACGTACTGCGAACATGCTTCTGTTTCGGAGCAGTCTCGTCAGTATTAGTCGCCTTCTTGATGTTGACGACTAGTTCTTGCTCCGCCTTGTCTTTGTCCACTGGTCGAGTGGGATAGTGAACTTCATCGCCATCCATGTCAAAGCTACCTGGCCGCCGTCCGAATGACCTGCCATAAGAGTTAAGTTTACCCTGTTTTATAACTTTCTTTGAGACTTACATATTGATAGACGCTGCCTGCAAGTTAAGACAACTGAGCTGCGGATGAAATCAACGTCGGTGACTAGTCAAGACAACCCCCGAAAGCGTGAGAATCCATTACCGGGCCGAGATTTCTCTTCCGAACTCGCGTTACAAGGCATGTCTAGCACGATTCGTCAACTTGGTCGCACTGCCAGGCAATTCCGCCTTCACCCCCGCTTTCAACATAGTGAAGGGGCTCCCTATCATGCGAAACGATATTCCCTATTAAGCCCATCATTGGTCACCTTGGGTCTCATCCCTGTTTTGACATTCGCATTGGGGACCTGGCAAATCCAAAGACTCAAATGGAAGGTCGACCTCATCGACCAACTGTCAGAAAAACTTCAGAGGGACCCCGTCCCACTTCCCAGAAAAGTCAAGTAAGTATTCCACCAGCCGGCCCTTTCGCATATTCATGGCATCACAGCCTTGCGGCCATCCCTGAGTTCGTGTATAGAAGGGTGATATTACGAGGCATGTGGGATCACGCCCATTCTATGCTTCTGGGCCCTCGCGTTCGAGATGGTATAAATGGCTTTCATCTCGTCACACCTCTTGTTCGAACCAATGGTTCTACTATCCTTGTCGATCGCGGATTCATATCTGAACCTACTGCAACGAAGAGAAGTTATCCCGTTCTGGATGGTGAAGTTGAGGTACACGGTATGCTGAGGGATTCACAAACTCGCAACGCGTTCACACCAGACAACAGCCCAGAGAAGGGTGAATGGTACTGGGCAGACGCTGCTGCTATGGCAAATTATGCCGGCGGAGAACTACGTGGCGTTCAGCCAGTTTTGGTAGAGGAGATATTTGGTGAGTCTCACCCAAACTTGGGTCGAGTGATTCCAACCTTCTGCAGAGGGTCATGCGGGAGACGCTGCTATGCGATTGGCAAACGGAGTTCCCATAGGTAAACCGCCCATCGTGGACATACGAAACGCGCACGCATCCTATGTGGCTACATGGTATGCTTTCACCTTTTCCTTTTAAAAGGTCTATACTCACTTTATGCAGGTATTCGCTCTCAGCGCTCACTACTGTCATGTTCATGCGGTTGTTGGTTAAACGGCGGACGTCTGCGAGGCTCCCACGATGATAGAACACTTTTATACATCTGCTTGACCCTTATATACTATCCAGTCTGAGAGCAACAAGTACCTTGCGATTCCAGGCAACCAACTGATATGATTTTTTCTACTGTGATTGTAAGGTACAGCGCGTGCGCGTGATTTTCAATGTGTTACGTGAGCGTGTGTACATTTGAGCGTTCTGTCTGTGCCCCTGAGCTTGCTTGACACCTCAAGGTGGTCATCCTATGACCGCACCTACAGAATCATTTCAAGCTCGTCACGCTCATATCTCCTTCCCACAGGCGGGTCCATCCTCAGATGCCGACAGCTATGGCGATCGTTCTTCCATAGGCCTTGGCCCGCCACCTCCACTGGGGCGTGCCTCAGCTAGCTTGGCGGTTAGCACGGCCGTCGAACACCGGACAGAAGGGAGGCGAAGAGTCAGATCTGTTAATGTGCCTAGTGCATTATCCAGTCGCACACAAGCACACAAGGCTTCCCTGGCCATGCGGAAGAGGACTCTGACGCATGCGGATCCTCTCAAACCGGTCAAAGCTGACAAGGGGCATTGGGCTGCAGATAGTGTCGACTCTTCGTTTGACGAGCTGGAGCCTGGTGTGTTCTCTGACGAATATGACCGATGTGAGTACCGAATCTCGTCGGGCTTAACTTGCGACATTCATACATTCTTCACTCGCAGCTCATGAAGGTGATATGTATCCCATTGACTGTATATGTGTACCAAACGCTTCCCTACAGACACCAAGATTCACGAGGATGTCCAACGCGCTTTGAGGATGAAACTCCGTCGCGAAGCAAGGCTCCAGGCAGCCGCCCGCGCAAACGACTCGTCTGTTTCTACTTCACCACACTCTTCCCCCAGATATTCTCTACCACCTCTCATTCCCCAAGCTCCCCGCATCGCCAAACCCAGTTTAGAATCGGAACTTGATTTCAGCCCCTCAGTTGGGATTGATCGACTCCACCCTGTTCCGACCTCTACAGACAACGCTGTCACGCTCGATTGGACTGGTACCTTCTCCGAGGAGGATAAGCCGGATAGAAGGTGGTCCTTATCGATGACAAAGCGTAAACCCAAAGAGAAACCCTTTCCGGCGCTGTCCAGGGATGTACTCGAGAGGCAAGAGGTCGCCTTCTCAGGTAACGCCTCATGTTTCCCCAGGCCGCCGGCATGCAGCTCATGATATGTCAGAGAAGATATCTAGAATAAAGGCACACGCACAGGCCCGTACACTGAAAAAGGCCACGATCACAGCCGACCAACTACAGCGAAGATACTCCTTCCTCTCGGATGCTCTGGAGGCCGATCCGAGGGCTGGAAATCCTATTCTTACTGTAGCGAAGTGGCACGCAGGTCTAGAACCCCTTGTACAGGCAACCCTTGAACGAGCTGAGCCCTTGACCTGGCTTAAGCATCTTCATGCCAAACGTTCGGGTCGTGTCCCTCGTTTTCCATGGCATGTCACTGCCCTTCTCTTTGAGGAACGGGTGAGGGCACAGGCACGCCTTGCGGCAATGGCAATGGAAACGATACCCGAAGATATTCTTGGCGGTCTGGACTCACCTCCGTTGTCTAAGAGTTCACCTGAGCAAACCCCGTTCCACCATCCCGCTTCCCTGCAAAGCCCCCAGGATCGTTTACACCCCTCTTTATCTCGCCGACGATCATATGGAGACGAAGGGAACGTATCGTTTGAGCCCATCGTGGAACCTAGTCGTAAATCGCTCGATGAGTCACGGCAAAGCTTCCTGCAAAGTGCGATTTTCAGCGGCTCACGTAGTCCGTCGAGCAGTAGAATCCACTTGCGCGACATTGCTTCTAGGGTTCGGCGAAGGGGGGTGGAGAGCGATGAAGCGTCCTCATCACATCCATCTGCATCAGAGGATAACGGACGCCTAATCGCCCCCCGCAAGAACCGTGGCGCGCGCAGGCACTTTTTCAAGTCGCTGGAACCCGATCTTGGGTCGCATAAAGCTGATAAGGTAGCAGAAGAGGAGGATGCCCCTGCTGAGTGGTTGGGCTCACCGGAGGAGACGAGAACGCCTGGTCTCAGCGACGTTTTTACCCCCCGTCCTTCCGACCACTCACAAGCTGTGTCACAACAGCTGAACACACCGCCAACCATCGGGGAAAATGGTCCACGGAGGCTTGATCACTTATTACGAAGATCCAGGACCTCAGTTCCTTTGTCGCCACGAGGTTCCTGGAGGGAGGAGGAACCAGTTGATGAAGAAGCTGAGCAAATAGAGTACGAGCGTCGTGCAGAGTAAGCGCTTCGAGTCGTGATCAGATGGTGGCCTGATGGCTCTGTAGGCTTCTCGAGAGTGCGATCACCCAAAACCAGAGGAATCGTTACCTTTTGCAACGCATATCAACGGGGATCAAAGAGTATGAAGCAGTTCATTCCAGCGTGTCGAAAACTCTTGGTTTAACCTACACTCCCCTCCCTCCCGACCTCATTGATGCATTCTCCCACGACCCAGCTGTCGTCACCGGGGCTACGCGCCACAAAAAAGGATGGCAGGCTGTCGAAGATATACATAACAACATCGTACGGCAAAGAAACACAGTGCAGGCCTATCTACAGCGGGCACGTGACGCAGTGTTTGCTCCCCCTGAAAGTGTCCTCGATTCTCCCCTGGGATCTCTTCAACAATCACTGGACGCTCTTGAACGGCGTCGCGCCGATGTTTCCAATAAAGTGCAGGAAGTCTCGGAGACACTGGCGAGGGTGAAAACGCTCCACGCGTCTGTGAAGACGGAGTACAACGAAACAATGGCGCACACATCCTCTGTGTATCCAGAGGTACGTCTAACAAACAAAGTGGTTTTGTCCCTAGACCTGTACTGAACCACATCCAGCTCTCTGAAATCGTTGTCTTGGAGGAGAGATACAAGGACCGTTATCAACAGCTGTGGGAACTTGGCATGGATGCCCTCACGATTCTCTTCGACACGGTGACGCCGTTCTGGAGGAATTATGGAAAGGTGATCGGCGTCGATGCGCAGGATTTTCTCATCATCCCTTGGTACCGGAACGAATTCACTGGAGAAGCAGAGAGATATCCGATCAAGGCGCTTCCTCGACGATCCTTCCGACATTGGGTCGGACTGATTCTCCTTTTCTTCATCACGTTGGTCATTCTGATCCTGCAAGGGCGGGCCGCACGCTCCTTTTCATCGCTGTACCGCCTTCCTTTCAACGCGTCACCCGGGTTGTGGTGGATCAGCGTGCCAGCCTTCGCAATCACGGCTCTGATATTATGGACAGCTGTGTTAGTAGAGATGTGTATCGTCGGAGCGCAGCTCGCCGTGGTTTTGTGGTGGATTGGATGGCGCGCCAAGATTTTCGACTGATCTACTACGACTAGGCACCCTTGACTCAACTTCTGCTTTCGATTTCGCTCTCGTTGCTATCCGTATTGTTTTACAAAGCCTTTTAGTCGTAAATTATATCATTTGGAAGTCACAGCTTCGTGGCCTGAGGTTCAGGTGGCGTGGTAGACATCGAATCAGGATTAGAGTCCGTTGGGACGAGAGGTGGGTTTGTGCCGAGTGGTGAGGGCAAAAGGGGCGGTGCAGTAAGTCCTGCGATTCGTTTACTGATCGCAGCAGTTGACAATGCCTCGTTCTGTGGCTGAGTTGATATTGGGGTCATCACCACGTCCTGTGGACTAGCTGCAGCTGTGGATGACTCGTTGCCCGTCTTTCCAGCATCCACACACGGTCGACAAAAGCCTACTGGCGGTTAAACCTCTGCCCCTGAGTAATAGCGTAACGCAGTGAAACTCACGGCCACCCATCAAAAGAGGAACATCGGTCTGCCCACAAGACACGCACGCGATTTTCTTGGGCGTGGAACCAGCCTTCGTTTGGGATGCCCGTTTTCGCTTGGGCGTTGTTGCGGCACCTTGGGACGACTCTGTAGATGATCCCGACCGCTTAAGTGCGGCTCTACGTCTAGTAGAAGCCCGATCACCGTGAGCAGGCTTGATTGATTTCATGGAGTATGGCACGGCGGCCTTTTAATATGGAGTTAGGGTGTAATGCAATGCAACGCAACGCAAAAGGGCGAGAACGCACTGCTTGCAGCTTTGTGAGCAAGTCACCTTCTGGGAGTTGGTATTGCAGATAGACCCGTTCTGGAATGGCCTGAAAATGATATCAGCGCTGCCCCTTGGAGTATTCTATCGTTCAACTAACGATCTTTTCGAGGATTTCCCGATTTGCCTCTACTTTGGCGGATCCGCCAGCCCAATTGAGAAGGCTATCCCAAAAGATCTGGTGAACCTTCGTTATTCGGAATTGCACTACTTCTTGGGGTGGGTCTGTAGTAGTAGTAGTTGCATCCGACTCTGGTTCCCCTTGCGTTTGCTTGGGAAAAGGGAGCGCGACAAGGAATAGTATGGCCTCAATATTGCCGACAGACGGTGTCCGCTCGCACACAACGGGTACTCTGGGCACAAGCCATCGGTCATACGGTTTTTCTGGAAACTCGAGAACAAGATCAAACTCCTTGGGCGGTTCCGAAACGGGGGTAGTAGATTGTACAGAACTGGTATTCTCGTGGGTAGGATGCGAAGATGTCTGTGGGGCTGGCGGTGTGGTTGGAGCTGACGAGTTTGAGGATGATGGCGTTTGACCGCTAAGAAGATTGAGCAGAGAATGGGGCTCCGAGCCGGATATACTGCTAAGTACCGATGCGGGTATCGTAGACGACGGTGCTGAAGCCAGCGACTGTATGAGTAAAGCCAAAGTTTTTAGTTGATCCGAGGTGGCACGACCAGACGCAGCTAGTTGCAAGAAATTCGCCAGGATGGGATCAGTAGCAGCTGCGTCATTAACGCGATTGATGAGGGCGGGAGTAATTGGAGTCTCTGAGGCGACGGCAGAAACTAACGGGGTGGAAGCTCTTTGCAAGGATGGTTGTGTTGTCACGGGAGGCGTAACTGAAGCCGCATAAGGGAAGTAGGGGGCGTACGTCTGAGCTCTGTAATGGGGGGCCGCTTGCCAAGTACTGGTTGAAGGTTGATTAGACCCAGAACGTGGTAGTTGAGGGACCGGAGTAGAGTTTAAATAGTGGGCCTCATATATTAAAGTATCCGGGAAGGTATGAGGGCCGACTTGAAAATCAAATTTACCGAGCGACCTCATGGTATGTGGAGGGGGTATCGTATCTGAAACTTTTCCGCCTCGTGACTTACTTGAGAACTTGGGAAAAGTGGATGACAACCAGTTAGAGCGCGCTGAGAAAAAGACCCTCAGAATTCAGTGAAACGAGCTATATTCTAAACTGCTGACATTGCTTCAATGAGTGGAAAACGAGAAGGCTGAAATCGAATTATCAGCTTATTACTATGACTCACGTTTGTCAAAGGGTGAATCACCTATCTGCAGCACTCTTTAACGGAAGTGGATTTTCCTGATCAGGTTCAGACTGTTCAAGCTCCCATCCTGGTTTAGGTCCAACGGGGAAATCTCGAGCTTCAATCATGTTTTGTGTTGTGGTTGTGCTCAACTAGTCAACGTCAGGTTTCGCTTTGGCATTGTTTTGTCTATAGCCTTAGATCCCATCGCCCGATCTCACTTACTTTGTTAGAGTCAGTCAGTCATGTCTACTCGTGTTCGTGAGTAAGTCATTCGCAGAATACATGCGCAAAGCTGACAACCACCGACTAGAGAAAGGAGGGACCATATTCAAGCCTGTAGCAAATACAAGGACGCACGGCGCACTCTCAAGAGCATCAGCGACTCCAGAATCGCAGTCGTCAAAGTCTCAAGGGGACAACAGACGCGACATTCAAACAGGTGCTGCCCCACGCTTCGCAGTGGTACCCTCACTTCCTACGTCCCCTCCGAATGCTCAGCTGTCTTCTCAACCAAGGGCCACCCAAGAGCTCTTCGATTTCTCGGAGCCTGATACTCAACTTGAAGTCTCTGCAGAGATAGATTCGTCAGCCATCTCACATACACAGAGTGCATCTGGAGGCCTCTCTGCTCGACTAGATGTACCTTCCGAGTCACGACCGCCGGCACTTCGAACCCAGTCTTCGATGCCATCCAGTCAGAAACAGGCTGACATATCCCATGGCCAGTCGGTGGAGTTCGACATTGACCGTGCTCCTGCTCCACGCCCATCAATGCCACCTCCCCTTCTCGTTGTCTCGCAAGTGGAAACTCCTACAGTTTCACCCGACCGGAACCCAGCACCACGACAGATGATGAATATGCCGAATCCGTCCCCCCACGAGCCCTTGTGGCTCCCAACTCAAATCCAACCTAACCCCAATATTCCCGTCACTACTGCCCAATTGATGACAGTCTCTAACGACCTCCCAGATCCCAGCATAATGCAAGCTCTTAACTCGGAGAATGGCTTCTCATTTGACTTCTCGATCCTTACTGGGCAAACAACACTGGCAGCAACTGACTTAGATGTTATGGAGAGTGTCAAACATCCTGGTACCCTCCAATCTCTGGGAGTTTCACCCTCACAATCAGATGGGGTAGGTCTTATAGAGCATCGACCCGACCCACAGCCAAACCCGACGGAGCCTACTTCCGCTACAGAAGATATTTCCACAAATCAACCGAGATTGTTGAGAACTAGAGCACGGCCATCCTCCGGTCAGTCT
>QLPA01005861.1:0-64036 GCA_003313945.1 Lactifluus pinguis | reverse complement strand
CGGGAGGAGGCGGGTAGTACTGATAATACGCCTGTTGGGGTTGCGCTCCCTGCGGTTGCATCGGAGAACCGTCGCCTGCGGGCGGGAGAGCGTGCGGGGGTCCAGGAGAGTAGGTGTGATAGGGGACCATTCCCTGCGATGATGCCTGGGCAGAGAGGGGCGATCCAGGAGAGCCGGCAGGTGGCGTGGCTCCCGGAGGTGGAGGCCCAGGGGGTGGGAACATGGCTCCAGGTGGATACATGCCAGACGGGGCAGGCACGGAAAAGCCCATCGGGTAAGAATAGGCGGGCGCGAGTCCATAGGCGGCATAATGTTGGTGTTGCAGCATCGCCATGTTCGGGTCAGGAAAGCTCGTCGGGACGACGGGGTACGGAGAATTGCTGTCCGTAGGGGAGGTGGGAGCACTCGGGGAATTCTTGGGTTTGCGCTTGCCTTTCGGCGTGTAAGGATCGTACCGCTTCCCACGCTTGGCCCCATTCGCTGCATTTCCAGCAATGACAGAGCCTACTTCCAGTGGCTCGCTGAGAAGCTGCATGCTGCCCGCCAGCGCCGAGTTGAGCACGTGTGGGGATGGTTCGACGTCGTCGGCTTCCCCACGATACCGCGGGACCCCATCGACGCCAATTTCGACTTTGGGCGGATTTCGAAAGTGGGTCTTCTCTAGGTACTCGGGGCTAATGTCGAGGGAGGCGAGTTCAGGGTAAGATGATGCGGTGCGAAGCCGGCCTTGTTCAACATCTTCTATTTTGTAATATGATATTAGGTGTTGCGAGACGCCACTGATGGTCAAGGAGAACGTCTGTGCAGGGTTGTCAGCTTCCGTAAAAAGTATGACATCAAAGCGAAAGAAAAAGGGAACATTCTGTCTGCACGGGGAAAACGTCCTCTGGTCTCAAACACGCCAAGGTTTACGTCAGGTAAGATATCACCGGACGGTGCCAAGGCTACCGAAGGAAGACATAAGGAGATCTGGACTGCACCCGTGACGTTGGTTGGCACGGTTCTTTTTTTTCGGGAACGTTGGGAGGGTAGGAAAAAGGTTGTGAAGCGAACAAAAACAAACAGGGGGGGTAGCAAAGGAAAAACAACCAAGGAAAAAAAAAGAAACTCTACCTTTTTCATCATACCCCCAGTCTTGAACTTGTAGCTATTCGTCAGGCTACCAACGAGGCTCCGCTCGCGCTGACGATCGATCCCCAACCGTGTAGTTTCCCCACGGGGACGACTGAGCGTCTGACCTTCAGATTTAGGTCCATCACCGACTGCTGCGCCTGGTTGATCTCCACCTTGTTCAGCGTCGTTACGAGCGCCCCTATGACCCGCCCCACGTTTCTCGGTCTCGCGGTAGAGTAAAAAGTTACCGAGTATCCTACTGGGACTCCAAAAAAACCCGTCGGTCCAACGTTTGATCCCACTTTCATCTTCGTCAAAGACGAAAACCGAACCAGAGGTGATCATCTTTCGTTCAGAGTCGACCAGTCGTCGGGTAACGCGTGGGATCAAACCGCGTCGGGCGGCTTCCAATATGAGCAGCGCATCACCCGTGGTCTCTATCCAACCCGACCAGGGTGGTTCGGTCCACGTCGTGGACGAACCTTGGGCGTTGCTATGCGAGTCGGGGGGTGACGACATGCGTTGTTCGTTGTCGGCTGCATGATGGGCGAGCAGACGGAGGGTGATACAAGTGTTGTAGGGTCAGAAAGTAGATGAAAGGTAGCGAGTAAGATAGGAAAGGTGATCAGCCACCCAATCAAAAGTAAAGTTTGAAGGAACAAAGTTGGCTCACCGAGCAGGAAGATTTACGGGTGGAGGGCGAAATGACTGAGAGCCTATTTAGGATTCAACACCCGCTGACTCCGCAACTGTCAGCGGCTTTCGAGGGGATTCACCGGTGTGGTTCTGGTACTTGCGAGTGCGAATTATGGTCGCGAATAAGGGCAGGGACGGCCTCTGCTGTTAACTGGAGGAGGGCGGGTATGTCGTTGAGTGGGTTATTCGCTGTGGCTGAACACTCGAAGCAGGAGTCTGCTCTGATTTCCCTTAATAGGAAACTCCTTTGAGTATCCGAATCGAGACATATCCACTTATTATTATTTTTAGATTTATACACTTCGCTTTTGAAGTACGCTCTGCGTCAACGCACGAAGCATCGCTACCGTTATCACCTTTTGTGGCTTCTCCTCATTCACAATCGTCGTCACAGATGTAGATGGTGAGACCGCAGCAGATGGCGGCGGCATCAACTCGTTACTAGCCAGGTCTTCTAACGTTGAAAAGCTACTGAACGTCGATTTCAGTCGTTTCGAAGATGGCGACATGCTGGTTACATGTCCCTGGTCAACCAGATTTCAAAGTCCGAACAAATAAGCCCACGCTCACCTCCGAACACTCCCTTCATCGTCATCGTCATCATCTGGTGGTGGCCGCTTGGGCCGGGTATGGAAGAGGAGCAAAGAGCGTAGTTGTGCCGCCACTTCAGCTATGTTGTTCTCCACCTCGCTTTTTGTCTCTTCAATATCGCGTTTTGGTACTGGGTATCGAACTGCCCGGTCTATCCTCACGCTACTTTCGATACATCGAACGGATAGGTCATAAAGTTCGTCGACAAAGGCATGAACTGGAAAATCTGAAAGAATGGTCGATTCGGTTTATAAATCAGCGAGAAAGTGGGTCATCATACCGGCATCCGAAGTGTGAAAGGACTGCAGCAACGTGCGAAATTCCCTCGACGGCGTGCGAATGTCCTTGTGTTCTAACCACGAAAATGTGGCGTCATAAAGCTCTCTAAAGTGATACTTTTTGGTCAACAAAGCTGTAAACACAACCCTATCGCCTCACCTCGAAGATTTTACATCATCCAGCCTGATTTCCGGAAGTGGACTCGACACCGCGGACTCGTCGAGACGGGTCGTAAAATGGACCGAAAGAGTATTCATGAGTCTGACCAACGCTTCAAACACTTTGCTAAAGAGGTGCCAGTCCGCTGCGGCGCGACCGGGTCAAATGGGTGGTAGGCTCGACGAATAACCCATACTCACCTTCGCCGTCGGCGGAGCATCTCGCCACCCAATCCAAGGCAAAGTCCTTCCAAGGCGCAATGACGAGTTGCAAAAACTCTAATGATATGTATAAAAATCGGCGGGCTCATCACTCAAACTGATGCAATCTAACCTTGCCGGGACAGGATTTCCACCAGCCCACCAGCGGTATCCAAGTCCATCGAATTCAGCACTTGCGTAAACTTTTCGTCTAGATCCTTCGTTTTTGAAGATAAACAAAATGTGGCGTGGGATCCTACGATGCTCTTTGTTTCGTAATCGCCGGCCTGTTTTCTCGTGTGAGCGGAAGTGAGCGAGTACGATTTCACCAGAGAACGGACCATGGAACGCAAATCATCCGGTAGTGTTTCGGATTCGTCCTCGCCCCAGAGAATAAAGAGGATCGAAGGTATGAAATGTCGATCCTCAGGGAATGCTTCAATCACTTCACGTAAGCGTGCACAGTCGTCTAGGATGCGATATTTTCTACCCAATTCGCGTCGTGATGAGTGGTAGCCTGTTCATGAATTAAAAACATACTTTTCAATCTCGTCAGGAACACCGTGTAGCGGCGAGCACTCGAACACGACCAACCCGGGCGAGCGTGACATTGCGACGTCGGGCGCGAGCGGAATGGAGAACACGCGCTCGAACGCCCACGCCCCGCTCTTGGGCATGTCGAATTTTCTCTCCACCCAAATGGCCGTGCCGTCATTCTCAGGATTGAGCGAGAGCCAGAGACAGTAATCGAATGGGGCCGGATCGCCAACACGTGTACGGACCGCAGAGAGGAAAGTGCCAGGTGCCCACCGGCGTTCGTGCTGTTCGTGATTCTGATGGGACGAAAAAAAATAAAATTAGCAGGGTCTCGCAGAGACACCAAAAACACCTACCTCCTTCAAACGGCGTGCAAGTTCGGCATCCGTCTGCGGTGGCGTATACTTGGCGGAGATACGACGACGCGTCCTCCTTTCAACAATCTTGCTCTCGGGATCAGCATCACCCAGTGAGCGAGTTTCTTGCCGCTTCCTCGATTTGTGTACCGTGTACGCGTCGCTGCGACGAACCGCATCGTTATACAACACGCGGTCTGACGCCTTGGCCGCCCAGCGCTTGAAAGTGTCACGCATGAAAGCGCTCGTCCTCGCAAAAGCAGACGCTTGTGCCTCGAGCTCTTCGAGATCTACCGCTGGCGCCTTTCCCTTTCCCTTGTTTTTACCGTTCCGTAACGGCACCGCGGTAGGTGACGCCATCTCGACGTCTTGCGGGGAGAGAGGCGATTTCCTGCTTCTCGGCGTCTCTTTCGGCGAGGACGGTGCGTCGGGGCTACTCGTAGCCGTGGTTTCCGGAGACGGTCCGGATTGTCCGGCAGTGATCGGCGACTCGACCGTGCTAGGGAATCTTGCAATCGAAGGACGAGCTGAAATTGGGGGAGACGGGAGAGAAGACAGTGAGTTCTTTGGTATCGCCAGTGGGCTCAGGATCTCGTCGGTACCGGTAAGGGATTGTGAGGAATTCCAACCAAAAAGGTTGATCGATTTTTGCCTCGAAGGAGGACTGTAGGAAACTGGCGTTCCCGGGAGAGAGATGGGCTGCATCCTGACAGGAGGTGGGTGTTGTGGGGAAGCGTTGGTATCCGGGGCTTCTGAGGCTCTGGAGCCATCACTTGGCTGTGTCCCTTGGTTAGGTGGTCTGAATATTCCATCCACGAGAGTTGGCTGTCGTTCTAGTCTGTCGAGGAGAGACGGTTGCTTCGGGAGCCCATTCAAGGGTGGCATAGATTGACTTGTTGTCAAATTAGGAGGCGGCCGAATGAATGTAGAGTTTGAGGGAAGTGAGGAGGTCTTGATGGGTGGGAGGACTGGTCGTGTGACCGCCGAAGATGGTGAGACGGTTGGGAATGACGATGAGGGGCTAAAGGGCTTCTCTGTAGGCTTCTTCTCATCCTGCACGGATGTCCCAAAAGACAGACCTGGGGAGAAGGCGGGGGCCTTGGGGTTAAGAGCACTTGCAAGGGGCTGCTGCTGCACGTGGCCCGAAGGTGTTGGACTAACTCCAAAGCTGGAGCCAGACGGGACGCTCTGCGAAGCGGAGAAAGCGGAAGATGAAGATTCAACGATGGCTGGCGCAGGTGCGGGCAATGTCGATAGAGTCGGTGGTCCAAAGGTCGAGGTAGCTCTCCCTTGGTCCGATACGGCCGGTGCAGATGCGGACGGACCAAAGGGGGAAAAAGAGGAGGTCGGCTTGGTGGGGTCACCGAGCAAAGAAGTACTTGAAGTCCCAAAAGCTGAGGAAGAAGTGCTACCAAATACGGAAGAAGAGTTACCAAAAGCTGAATTGGAGCCGAAGATCCGATTTCCAAACACGTTTGGCGTCGTTTTGAGATTTGCGAATGCTGATGCCACCGGTGGAACGACGGAGGTGGCGGGAATAGAAGGACCAAAGGCGGAGGTAGCAGGTGGATGTTCTACTATCGGCTCATCTTCCTGTAGAAAGGCCTCCTCTTCATCGTACTCCTCCTGTTCAGCGTCAGAAAGCACCCCATCGACAATGTCAGGTATAGCAAGGCCCTCACGAATGGCCTCTATATCGTCGATAGTGTCCTTCCCAAAGTGGCGTTCAAGGATGCAAGCAACGAGATAGACCATGACCCTATTCCCCTGCTCTCTCAAGAGTGCCGCAAGCTCGGCAAATTGGAGCATCCCTTCCTCGTCCACTACCAGAGTTGACGTTTTCGTTATCGGTGATGACTTGGCTTGAACATGTTGGCGGAATTTCGTGGTAAGCAGAAAGACGGGATGGGAAAGGATGGAAACTGGAATGTCATCATGGCGTTCGCGTTGATCGCGGATATGGATGAGACGGTGATATATGCGCATCTCGAGCTCGTTTGGCGACTTGTAGCGATTCCGCTGGTCTTCATAAAACTCTTTAAGACTTTGAAGGGCTGCTTTACAGTCAGAACCTCACGCCCAAGACAAAGGTCGAGAAGTAACCCACTGTTCATCAACTGCTGCTCTTCCAACGCGACAGAAAAACCTTGACGATCGCGTTCAAAATGTAACGCGAGGAGATGGAAGCGAGCACAACGTTCATGACACTCTATAGCCAAGGCACCAGTTTCATGCTGCATGGTAAAGTCGTTCCTCACGGCACGCGAACGATCGCGGATAAAGTGAGCTGTGGGTGAAAAACCTTCCCTTGGAAGGAGTTCGTGAAAAAGGTAGTCGAGAGTGCGCTATCCAAGTCGATCTATGAGCCAGGCCGATGCGTCAGCTCAACAAACGAACCTTGAGGACAGGGGGCGGTCGCAAGTCTGATGGAATCGTCTTGTCTCCCGCCGCACGTTCATACATCTTCACCGCACGCTTGTGATCTACACGTTTCGTCCCGGGGATCTTGCAAGTATCAGCCCGTCTTTCTCCTCCGTCGAGAGATGGAGACAAGATACGCACCACTTCCCAATTGAACAAGTTGTTCTCTCGCTCACGCCGATACCGCTCGAACCTCGGACACATGTCCATGCAAGTGCCCACCATAGTGATAGCCTCGTCGAGACGCTTCGGGACTAATGGGTCGTCCATTTTCCCCTCGGCAATTGCTCTCTTTTTCTCCGCATCGCGAGCTCTAACGAGCTAGAGCAGCGCGCAAGGGTACCGGTTTTCCTTCGAGAGCGTACGTGAATAGCTGGAATGGGGAACTCACCTCTTGGTAAAATCGGTCGCGTTCCTCCAGCGTTTCGAGTGTCGGCTCGTCGCTTGGGCCAATCTCGGTGCCGTCCACCACGTCTACTACTTGAGTATCATCCTCCATTTCTGAGACATCACCATCTCGGTGGTGTGACGGCTCGAGTTCGGGGCGCGGAGAACGACCCTTTCCTCGACCGCGACCACGTCCGGCCCCGCGCGAGCCACCCCGTTCCCAACGAAGCGCGTCCGCTCCGAGATTTCCAGCTTGAAAGGGACTGCTCGAGTTGCTCCGGTCTCCAGCGACCCACGTTTTGTTTTTGAAGGTCCCACGTCGTCCGGTGGTGGGATTAACGTCGTGACCGCGATGTTGACGCGGATGGACAGAGAAGGGGTCCATTCAAATCGTTCTACTTGGCCCTATGAGTTGAGTTTTAGAGGACAGAGTGAGTAGAAATGATGTGTGGTAAGTGATGATTGAAAGGTAGAAAAGGCGATGGGCTGTTTGAAGGAGAGCGCGTTTAGACGCCGAAGTACAAAAGGCCCAAAAGTAAACTCGGGCCGGGATTCCGTTCTTGAAAACTTATGCGAAACTGGAGACATCCGTGAATATTGCCATTACGATCCCTGATACGGCCGCCACAGCACATGTTACAAAAGGCCAGCTTTGGGATGGCCAACTTACAACAACCTTAAGGCGCGCTTCGCGTGGTTCTTCCCGACTTGCCTGGTTAATTGTCTTCATGCGACAGTCCCAATCATGACTAGTGCTGGAATATTTGTCTTCCCTAACCTGACTTTGACTCCGGACTACCGATGAAATGCGCTTTCGGTGACCACCATTGACGATGGAGAGAATGATGGCCAGGATCTAACGACCGATGATACTAACAGCAGTGGCAAGAAACCCTACTTGACCCTAACCTAACTGCTTCCCCCCTACCACCGCCACCACGCCTCCTCAGACTTTGCATCCTAATAGCAACATTGGTAGTCAAAACTTCTATTCCTACGTGTTTCTGTCCGAGGTACATCTCCCAGCCCCTCAAGTTAGGCCACCACCAAAAATCAGAGCTACCACAACCGGCCGCTATGAAAACAGCCATGACGAAATTGATTCTCGCACCACACAACCCCATCCGCTCCGCGAAACCTTCCTTCCTTCTATTCTACATCAACTTGAGAGGCAGCTGATAATAATCATAAGCTGACATGGCCATTTCCCACTTCCGCCTCGACTCGACTCGAAAGCGGGCGGACGACCAACAATACAATAAAGTTATGGACGAGTTAGGATTGTGGCACGGCGATCCCGCATGTTTATCAGCTTCTGGACAGCGCACGACGCTGATTGAACGCCGCGGCATATACGGGGATGGGGATGTCATCATGGACAGTTATTCCCTTCCTTACCTGAAGTTTTTTTTTTTTTGGAACAGCTGTCGCCGATCACAATGACTACGGCACTCGTACCCCCATCACCAAAAGTGCTGCAAATACTAAATCAGGCAGTGAGACACCCTGCTTGTGTATCATTTCTGAATATAAAAAATGCATCAGCTGCTGGGTTCCCCGCCATAGCGTGATGGGCAGGCGCTTCCCGGCTGTTCCCGAGGCCGATTCTCCGTTGACGTTGGAATCGCCAAAGTTTTGGGCTCTGGTTCTACAAATGCTTGCAGTGAGGATACGGTGTACAGTGGTAACCTGTAAGATTAATATCATGCTCGGTTAGAGCATGAAAGGTTCACTGACGCTGGAAGAGGAATTAGTGGCTAGGCACGAGCCGAACTAATGTTGCTAAACTTCTTACTAGCGATCCTTGCAAGGCGTCATTTCCAAATGGCACCATGGCAGACAACGACTATGCAAAGGATTCCTCAGTAATCGAGAGGGCACGGAGATACAAAAACTGCCAGCGATCGCGACGTACCGCAATGGAACCTGTCGCGGTGATTTTATTACTCTTGTAAGTCATAATGATGATGTGTTCAACCAGCCACTGAAAAAGACTACCGGAACCAATGATAACTAATGGAACGCATTGTTCAGATACTCATTCGTCTACCCGAATGTCGTACGTGTTCCACAGCATTTACGTACGGTGCTATATCTCGTCATGGTTTGGGTCTAGCAAAAACAATTTTTGTCGCTTTCTCACTCATGGAAGCAGTCAGGCTTTTGTTCTCTCGTCTCCATTTCTCGATGTTCTTCGTACGGGCCCACGTTATGTTTCGCAGTGATCTAATCCTCCGCAGCTGACGGCTTCTACAGAATCGCGCGCGCGCGTTTATCAAGCCATATCGAGAGAAATGGGGTGCTCCAATTGCTCCTGACAGTTTCGGAGCTATCCAACCTCCGCCGCAGAAACTCAGGTCGTTTTTGCGGTATAAAGGGAGACCATATTTTCACCTTCTCTCTCACCAACATAGTTCGTCTCTTGACTGTTCTATCCTCTTCTATCAAACTTTCGACTCAACTTGCTGCGAACCACAATGAAGTTTGTGAAAGCCGTCCTTACTCTCTCTTCCGCGATCGTTGCTCTTGCCGCTCCGAACCCACAGGGTACGTCTTGTTTATATCAGTGCGTAGAATAAGGGTCGATCAATTCAAAATAGGTGGTCTTTTAAATACTCCTGTCGAAGTGGATGCCAGTGGCTCATTTGGCTCTCTTGGCCTTGAAATTTGATGGTATTTGTCCTCGTTCGATCGTACTGTTATCATCGACCCTTAGAAGGTTTCTCTAGGAGACGTACCAATGTACACTTTTCTTGGAACAAGCAACGCTCACGTAGTATAGACGAATCGTTCCTCACGGCAGCCATTTTGGGCGCGACGGACAGCTGGTATCAATCAGCCTTCTGCATTTATAATAAACAAATCTACGCGTTATGTTTGTCACAGTGTCTATCCTTTTCGCTTTGCGCGTGAGATTGATCCAGTATGAGTGGAGACTATGCTTGCCCTCCGATGCTGCCAGGGAGTCCTCAAAGAGAAGGATCAAGAAAGGCTATGTACGCCACGAAAAATCAGAGCCGTAGTGCACATTCCAGGCCAAGGGTCAGATCTGGTCAGATTTTGTTGCCGCTGATATATGTAGGTCGTGACCTAAGGAGCCAGAGAGATTCATGGTCACCCCATGGCTGCACCTCAGACTCAGATGGAGACAGCCTTTCTTCGACCATTCAAATGTACGAATCTCACGCATCAGGTCGGAAGTTTAGGGGCACGAATGTGGGTGATGGCTGAATTTGCACAGGGTGCTCTCATCCAACTGGTAGGACCGCATATACCGCCCAGCTCGGAACCTCACGGTGAGCCGGCACGCCGGTATCTCATGATCAACCGAAACGTGGGGGTGATCCGGTTCTCACTGTCTTATTTCGTTTATGTCTGCTTTACGGACCGACCACTACTAGTAAATCTTCAGCACTTGGCGTCCACCAATTTTTTTTTTTAGGCAATTTTCGGAGATCCTCTCGTCAGCCGCCATACCAACACTGGGTTACAATCATCTTGAGGCTCGATACGAGCTTTACCCGTCCGGAAAAACGTCGTGAATATGAGAAAACGCCACAGGAGGAGAGCTTCGCCGCGGAGTGCTTGCCTTGGAGAAACCAAACTTTGCCACCATCTATGTCAAAGCGCAGAGACACCGAGATAGACAGGCAAGACCCGACACCCATCGCATTGCCAGTGCGAGTGAATCTATCTGACAGTCAACACGTAGTCGCGGTTGCACAATCACAGGGACGGGGGGGTATGACCTCAATTGATTGATTGCGTGCATAGATCCGAGGCCAAGGTGGAGATTGGTTGGGGCATGAGATGATCTCTTGACGGGTTTCTCATGACGATTGTAATCCCACGAATTGTTGTGTTGAAGGGGCTGAATGGCAAGAGAACTCGGCCATGTAGCTGCATCCATATAGCAATTCTTGTCATTGTCATTCAAGTTGTCATTTGCTTTGTTTTTGTTCTTTTGTTCCATACAGTATAACTTGCTAGTATTTTGGTTCTTTCCTCGCTTTCCGATTAAAAGATCACATGGACTCGGCGAAAATCCATCAAAGATGTATAAGGACTCGCACCCCGTTCTTGATAATCGCAACACTGATAGGATGTTGCAGTGTGAAGCGAACACGCCGAATACTGCGTCCATTTATGCTGTGAAAACTAGATAGAACTATTCAATGAAAACGAAAATTTTATTCATGAAAGGATTGACTATCCAAGTGTCCAGGCAGCTTGTGCATACAGTAAATTGTCTCTAATCATATGAGGGCTGCCTCATTATCGCGCTGATCTGAGAATGTCCGATCCGCTAGATCCGCGGATTACGCGATCACGTCTCAACGTCACGGTTGTCCGTCTCAACAGCTCTACCGGGTGATGTGAAAACTCCCCCGCCAGTAAGACGACTCAGTTGTGAACACTGGCAATAAACAACATAGGTTTTCATAAACTCACATTTTGTGCCCCACTGCTTATAACTTTCGGTTCTCCTCAATCACAATGGCTCGTAAAGAAGTGTGCTGATGTCGATACCAAACTTCCCGGCCATATGAGCAACCAAATTGAGCGCTCTCGCAAGCGACTCTGGAGCCAGCACTACGTGGCCATCAGACAGCTCGACTCGGCTCAGCTCAGTCTATCACTGAAGCGGTTTCCGAGGAGCAACACTTCGACTTCTATGTCAGAACTTGGTATCGTGGTGGTTGGGCGTGGAAACAACAGAATACCTATTTGCAGATACAAGATAGCGGAAAAGCTTTCTATCTATGCGAGTGCAGCCATCGCACCCTGAGATGGTATCTTGTCTTATCTCGTTTCAGTTACTGTGATGATTAAATTACTTTCAGACTCACTCATAATATTTGTGGACTTTGTTTTGGGAAATATAGCGTTATGCACACACTGAAGGTCTAAGCGGAGTTTCAGATCTTGCGGATGATATTGCCTGTTATGATCCCCGTTGAACATATGGGTTAAGCATGGATAGTTCGAATGATCTCAATATCCTGGCGACTATCGGACTCCGCCTATACAGCCTCCGGGTCGCAGTATAAAGTCGACCCATTTCGTTCCGAGTCTTGTCTCACTATCAGCTGTCGTTTCTTGAACATTCTATCCTCATCATCTAGCTTTCCAGTAACTTCCTGCGGTGACAATGGTGTTGATGAAAACTGTCTTGGCTCTCTCTTTTGCAATTCTCGCACTCGCCGCTCTCCCTCAGAAAACGAATGAACGTACGTGTGGTTTGGATTGATGCAGTTGAACAAGTTGGATCAACAAAATGCAGCTGTTGAGCGTGGAAATCACGACCGCGGCCCCTATGGAGGAGATGGTGGGCAATACCCTACCCCTTGAAAAGGTGATTGAGAGCTAGTGATGGTAATGTCCTCTGTCAATCCTACCGTTCTTGTTAGCTCAAGTATGGCTTTAAAAGAAGTACGTGACTCAAAATGTCAGACGTCCAAGACCCACTGGCAGCTCATAAAGCCGGATCATAACTCGTTGCAGACTTTGGGGTGTGAGATACCGAGCTCCACATTTGTAATCTCTCATACGAAGCAAAGTATAGGTTGTGACAACATGAAGCATAGATCGTCTATTGATTTTGTGTGAGTGGGGATGAGGAAGAACTCCCTTGTTCTCCAAGGCTGTCAGAGTTCCTGACGCGAGATACGAAGGCGGGTCGATTCGGGTGTATGTCCCGACGCTCTGAGCCTGGTGTCAGGTTAGTTAGTTCTGATTGCCACTACCAGTGATGGCGCCTGACGTGTTATGCACGCCATGCAATGTGAAGTGGCTTTGGAGGAGAATTAAAGTATGAATAATCAGCCCTGCCAGTGTTCTCGAGCGCGGACAAGAACTTGAAACACGGGTAGCGTGTGAGACACCCGCCAAATGGATACTCAAAAAAAGCGCTCAGGATTTGCCATGTCAAGGAGACATAAGTGACGTGGATTAGTGTGTGAAAGGTGTGTCGAATGAGGGAGTGGGATGGAAAGCTGGAGGTGAAAGAGATACAGGAGGAGGGAGTTCGTGCGAGAACAGCCACGCCCCGGGGCGCGTGTAGTTCCGGATGAAGTAATTTAGGCGGTCAGTGGCCTGGAAGCGTAAATGAGGATGGGGTGCGGGTGTATTCCAATGCGAAGTTGCGAAACAATGGAAGCCAATGTCCCCCAATACTGCACGGATCCTTTCCCGAGTCCACAGGCACCAATTCAAAGGCTTGAGCGAAACACTCTATTTGAGGCCAATCAGCAGTGATGTCTCGATGGCCATGGAACGGCCAATCATCTGATACTCGGTACAGAGTCTTTGGCATCTGCCAGTGGAGCACGAGTGTGATATTACCCTGGGAGATCAAGATGGACCGCAGTTCCCTCTCACAAACCAAACACAAACGAATGGGTTTGGCACGAAATTATTTTTTTCATCCGAGTAACAGATCTCCATCCAATCGTAATATTTTGTCATTGCTTGTGACAACCAGCCTGGGCCTCTCGCTCGTTGTCGTGTTACATGTTATTACTTTCTCGGTTCCACGGATATTGCTCGGATCCTAGCGCACCCTCTCACAGTATAGGATCCCTTGTGCATGTTGAGGTAGAAGGTGAATGCGCCAGCCTGAGGGATGGGCTTGTGATGTTCCAACTACAGGGCTGTTTCACGCTAGTAGTCGTAGACGAAGTATTGTAGTTGCGAAACGTTGGCCCGGGGCCGGCCGCGGCGTTGGCAGCCACTGTGATGTCACATGACATCCAAAACTCCCAAGGTCTAAACTGAAACAAACAAACTGGCCGACTACCACTTGACTCCGTACGTATTGTATGGTCGAGGACCGAGCTCGGTACCAGATACGATAGCATCGTGGTGACCTGCGCGACGCCCGGGCTGCGCTCTGTCGTCCCTTTTTTTTCGTTTCCAATTTCGATACACATTGGCCGTATACCTCTCACGGGCCACCGCGCGGGTCCGAATGACGATTCAACAAACTCGGCACCAGTCTGCAGCAATCGCGTACAGTTTTTTGGGAACAAGCAGTACGTGGTAGCTTCAGTGCCAGTCACTAAACTGGCTGTTCCGCACTCTGCCAGCCTATCCATGAAGAGGAAGTACGACATTCCCGTGGTGGAACGTAAAAAAAACCTGGACTGGCTGATGTTTCGATGACAGTATGTTGATCTACAAATAAAAGATTTCGTTGTATTAGACGTCTCGCTCACCCTCTCCACATACATCCGAGTCTGTCACGGTGTACCTCTGTAGACTGGACCGTTGAAATATGTTACACTACTTGCAACCTCCAGTATCTGCGAGCAAGGTGGCCGACGACAACGTCGGCATTTCCCTGATCATTTGATTTCTTCCTATGTAGTCCGCGGAGAATGTGAAGCACCTGATTCTCCTGCTGTAGCTGCCGCCAGTTTACCCCTGCGTGATGAAGTTGCCGCAGGACCTCGCGGCATTGCGATACCTCGGTTTTCTTCTGCACCTCTTCTTTCCTATTCACACACATTCGGCACCTGCACGTACACAACATCACGAAACATATGACACGGGCATTCACGTTGACCCTAACCGACTTACCCTTCGCGTGTCACGTTCACATCTCACTGGAAAGTTTGGATGCGAGTATGCGACCGCGATCGTCTGCAGCGTCTTGTGACACGCCCGCTATTCGTTCCCTTTCTCTTTGCAATTTTCGTCTTTAGGTTACAATCGCCTTCGAAGTAAACGCCCCCATGGAGCGACGCACAACATTATGACATACGCTTCCTGAAGGTGCAACGAATGCAGGATGACTTGGTGGTTCAGTGGTGGAGAACCCGCACAATCCCGTCCTCACATGTTATTCTGGCGTGGCAACTGCGATCGGCGTCCGAGTGCTGATTCGCCCGCCAACTTGAACCAGTTTTCTCATCATTGCGTATGATTGTCTTTTAGCACATGTATTGATCGTTCGAGGGTAGTTACGAAACCAATGTCTTCTCTCATTGCCGTGACCAGGAGGTGCAAACAGAAATGGGAAGTGCTGAGAGGCATCAGCCCATCTACCATTGAGGAGAAAAATGGGGGTGAATATCAAGCTCGAGCTGCTTTGCTGTCTTCATAACTGTCTCTGTTTGAGATCCTGACAGGTTCCAGAGTCATGTAGGATCATGGTTCCATGTGGGGACAAGGAAGCAAGGTAGAAATTGTGTGCAAGACATTCACGAACAGGTCGTATAACGCGGCATTTACTTTAACGCGTCGTTTTCTTGACTTAACGAAAGTCACGCGTGATTTGTTTGTGTAGTGGGAAGGTATTACAGTACGCCAATGTGTGAACTCGATTTTTCGGTTTTTCGGTCCGGTTAGGAGTTGATGAAAAATACCGGACCGGACTGACAGCAACTCTGGTCGGGCAGAAGCACCGGTCAGCGGAGCCGCACGACAAGAACTGGCACGCGTAACCCTGATCAACCAATCCTGTTCTCACTGTCTTACTTCGGACCGACTTTCGGCACATGGTGTCCAACTATTTTTTGTTAAGGGTGTTTTCGGAGATCCCCTCTTCAGCTACGATACTAGCACCACACACCTCGAAGCTCGATACGCGCCGCATATACTTACCCGTTCGGAAAAACGTCGAAAACGCCACAGGAGGTGAGTTGCGCCGCGGGCGTGTGCTTGCCTTGGAGAATCCAAAAATTGCCGCCGTCTATGTCAAAGCGCCGAGACACCGAGATAGACAGGCGAGGCCCGACACCGTCGCATCAGGAGTGAATCTGTCTAGTAGTCAACACATGGCCATAGTCGCGCAATCGCAAGGACTTGGACATCTCTTGACAGGTTTTTCATGACGATTGCCATCCCACGAATTGTTGTGTTGAAGGGGCTGAATGGCAAGAGAACTCGGTTAGGTTGCTGCATCCATAAACGATTGTTGTCGTGGTTTGCTTTTGCTTTTGTTCTTTTGTTGCATACAGTATAACTTGCTAGTACAGTATTTACATTCTTTCCTCGCTTTCCAATTGAAAGACCACCAGAAAGTCTCGTGGACTCGGCGAGAACCGTCAAAGATGTATAAGGACTCGCATCCCATTCTTGATAATCGCAACGCCGATAGGATGTAGATACTGTACGTGTAAAATAATGCTCTATATACGGTAAGGACTCCGAGTCGGAGTCATGAGTTAATACTTCAGTCGTTGTGAAGCGAACACGCCAAATACTGCGTCTATTTATGCTGTGAAAATCAAATAGAACTATTCGTCTAATCCTTAGAGGGGCTGCCTCATATCGGGCTGATCCGAGAATGTCCGGTCCGCTAGATCCGCGGATCACTCGATCACTCGATCAACGACTCAACACACTCAGCGGCAATACACAACATAGGTTTTCATGAAATCGCTTTTTGCGCCCCACTGCTTATAAATATCGGTTTACAACGGCTTACAAAAAAGTGTGCTGATGTCGGTACCAAACTTCCCGGCCATATGAGCAACCAAATTGAATGCTCTCGCAGGCGACTCTCCCAGTACTACGGCGGCCATCAAACAGCTCGACTCGGCTCAGCTCAGTCTATCACTGAAGCGGTTTCTGAGCAGCAACACTTCGACTTCTATGTCAGAACTTCAGTTAGCACGCGGTGACAATACCGGTTAGACATGGAAACAAAAGAATACCTTTTTACAAATACAAATTAGCGGAAGTAAAGCTATGCGAGTGCAGCCATCGCACCCTGAGATGCTATCTCATCTCATCTCGTTTCAGTTACTCTAATGATTACATTACTTACAGACCCACTCATAATATTCGTGGACTGTGTTTTGGGAAACATAACGTAAAACACACACTGAAGATCCAAGCGGAGTTCCAGACGTTGCGGATGATATTGCCTGTGTTCAAGTTGAACATATGGGTTAAGTACTGACCTGACAGTATCGAGTGAATGGATTGTTCCAATAATATCCTGGCGACTATCGAACTCCGCCTATACCGACTCCGGGTCGCAGTATAAAGTCGACCGTTTTCCTTCGTGTCTCACTACCAGCCGTCATTTTATCCTCATCATCCAGCTTTCCAGTAACTTCCTGTGGCGACAATGGCGTTGATGAAAACAGTCTTGGCTCTCTCTTTTGCGATTCTCGCTCTCGCTCTCCCGGGGAACGGGGCAAATGCACGTATGTATGGTTTGGATTAATGCAGTTGAACAAGTTGGATCAACTAAATGCAGCTGTTGGGCGTGGAAATAACGGCCGCACAGTCAACTACAACGGCAATTCCCCGCATTACAACTCGGAAGTAGGTCCTTGAGAGCTAATGGTGGTAATGTCCTCTGTCAATCCTACTGTTCTTGTCAGCTCAAGTATGGCTTTTAAAAGAAGTGCGCGACTCGAATTGTCCGACGTCCAAGACACAGCTCATAAAGCCGGATCATAACTCGTTGCAGACTTTGGGGTGTAAGAAGCAGGTACCGGGCTCCGCATTTGTAATAGACGATCTATGCTCCATGTTGTCACAACCCATATCTTTGCTTGGTATGAGACATTGAATTTGTGTGAGTGGGGATGAGGAAAAACTCCCTTAGTCTCCGAGGCTGTCAGAGTTCCCGATGCGAGATACCAAGGCAGGTAGATTCGGGTGTATGTCCCGATCCTCTGAGCCTGGTGTCAGATTAGTTAGTTCTTGTTGCCACTACTACCAGTGATGACGCCTGACGTGTTACGAACGCCACGCAATGTAACGTGGTGAATTTGGAGGAGAATTGAAGTATGAATAATCAGCCCTGCCAGTGGGCTCGAGCGCAGACAAGAAAGACGGGTAGCGTGCGAGGCCCCCGCCCAAATGGATACTCCAAAAAGCGCTCAGGATTCGCTATGTCAAAGAGAAGTAAGGTACGTGGACTACGTGTGTATGGTGTGTTGAATGAGAGAGTGGGATGGAATGTTGGAGGTGAAAGAGATACAGGAGGAGGGAGTTCGTGCGAGAGTGTGCACTAGTAGGTCCAGATGAAATAACTTAGGCGGTCGGTGGCCTGGAAGCATGAAGGAGGGTTAGGTGCGGGTGTATTCCAATGTAATCTGCGAAGTTGCGAAGCAATGTCCCTCGATACTGCACGGATTGTCTCCCGAGTTCACAGGCACCAATTCAACGGTGTGAGCGAAACACTCTATTTGAGGCTTATTAGTAGTGATGTCTTTCCACAACTCGATGGCCATGGAACGGCCGATCATTGGATACCTTGTCCAGAGTCTCTTGCATCATTATTTGTTCCTTCCCTGCCAACTGAAAGACCGCCAGAAAGATTCGGTTTGAGATCACGGACTTGGCCAGAAATCCACCAAAGGTGTAGTAAAATAAGGCCATGCTACCCGGTGATGATGTGAAAGTGACAGGACACTCACCCGAAGTCAAACGACTCAATTGCGAACACTGGCCTTTTGAAAACAACAACAGGATTTCGCGGACAAGAAAGATGGATATCGTGCGAGCACTGCGAGGCGCCTGCACAAATGGATACTCAAATATAGCACCCAGTATTCGCTATGTCAAGGTGACATGAACTAGTGTGTGAAAGGTGTGTCGAATGAGGAGGGGGGTATTGAAAGCTGGAGGTGACAACGATACAGGAGGGAGTTCGTGCGAGAGCAGCGCGTGTAGTACCGGATGAAGTAACTTAGATGGTCAGTGGCCTGGAAGCTGAGTAAAGGAGGGTTGGGTGCGGGTGTATTCCAATGCGAACTGCGAGGTGAAGTTGCCTGCTTGTGTATCATTTCTGAATAAAACTCCATCAGCTCCTATGCGGCGACAGTGCCTGAGGTTCCCCCGGGCCGCAAAGCGTGAGCTGTTCCCGGCTGTTCCCGGGGCCAATACTCCGTTGACGTTTGCAATCGTCCGTCATCGTCCGACACAATGACCAGTCACAGAGAAAGACCACCGGAACCAATGATAACTAACGGAACCAGATTCTCGTTCGTCTACCCGGATGTCGTATGTGCTCGACAGCATTTACGTACAGCGCAATGTTTCGTTATGATTTGGTAGCAAATTTGTCGCTGCCAGTGGCTCTGGTCTGTTGTTTCCACAGAATCGCGCGCGTTTATCCAGCCATATTGAAACAAATGGGGTGCTCCAAATGCTCCTGACATCTTCGGAGCTATCCAACCTCTGCGGTGTAAAGGGAGGTCATCTTCCCCAACAAAGTTCGTCTCTTGACCATTCTATCAGATACTCCAGGGTTACCCTGTTCGGTCATACCTCGAGCACCCGGGCATCCTACGTGATGTCAACTGAGCGTGATGCCAACTGAACACGACGCCAACTGAGATGTCAACTCACAACTCCCACACGCTTCTGCTAGATAGCGACGTCTCGATCTTGATCTCGATCCAGCGCTCGGCGTGACCGGGAGACGCTGAATAGCGACAGTAAAGCGACATTAATTCCATTTACTGTGAGGCGTGGTACATGATAGCACCTGCCAAATTGCGCAGGGCGTTAGCGCGTACAGTAATTCAGTTGGACTCGGAGTCACGGTTTGACGCACAGCATCGGAGGGTATAAAGACAGGTCAACGAATTTGAAGATATGGTAACAACAGAACAGTCCCAAGCGATTTTTATCATGGATATTCCCCTTCTTCAATGTTCGATTAACGGCATCAGTTTGAGCCCAATCAGCCTGAGTGGTATTCAACTTGAATACGTGCTTTGGTATAACTACGTTCCCTCCGAATCGGCTTCTATTACCTTTCTTGTGCTCTTCGGACTCTCTACATGTGCGTATGTCCTTTTTTGTTCAATACGTCATTGCTGACAGTGGAATTCCGTGAAGTCATCCATACTATACAGGCTAGCTATTTCCGCCTGTGGTTTCTATTACCCACTGCAGTCCTCTGTGGCTTCCTTGAGCTTATTGGCTGGAGTGCCCGATTGTGGTCGAGCCAAAGCCCATTCCTGGAGAAGCCATTTACCATACAGTGGGTACACTTCGATCGTCGCCTTCGGTCCCTCAGTTTGCTCATGGATGCCCAGAGTAACGACACTTATCGTCGCACCCACACCGCTCATTGCAGCCAATTTCATCCTCATGGGACGCGTCATCAGCTGGCTCGGCCCACAATACAGCCGTCTGACACCTAAATTATGTGAGTCACATACCCAGCCGTTGTTTATCAGAATCAGCTTGAACGTGACATAGACGCTATCATATTCTTATGCTGCGTGCGTATATTTTGTCCATGCAATATTAGGGTTTTTATTAACGTTCTCTAGGACGTCGTTTCCCTCGTTGTTCAAGGCATAGGCGGCACTACAGTATCGGTCGCCAACACTTTGAAACAAGCAAATTTGGTCTGCATGTGCTGTCGATGTTTTGCTGATCCTTCAACTGATACAATGCACGGTATATCAGGGCTCACACATCACTCTCGGTGGTGTTCTGTTCCAGCTTGGTGTGTCAGACACCCACATGGCTATCTAGATGACTGCTTACATCCTACCAGTTGCCATCACCACGTACTGTGCTCTGGCACTGGAATTCTTTATTCGATACGCACGGGAACGGCCAATACGAAATGTTTCCGACAAGGATTATCGCGGCAAGGTGGACATCCCTCTAAAGCGCATGTTGTATGCCATGTCTGTGATGACAGGCTTCATCTTCCTGCGGTACGCTTTCTACGCTTCCTCATTTTTACCTATCGCTGATGATCCGTAGGACCATCTACCGGACTGCCGAATTTTTGGATGGTTTCCAAGGCAAAATTCTCGCGACTCAATCGCTATTCAGTACGTATCTCTGCTACAACTTTGAAGTCACTGACACACACTGACAAAATCGTAACTAACTGTTGTGCAGTTGTATTCGATGGTGCAATGATCACGCTAGCGATGGTGACATTGAATATCTTCCACCCTGGGGACCTCTTGCAAAATCCTCAATACTACGACCCGACCTATAGTAACAAATTCAATGATACCGTGAATCCCGCCACCGCCGTGATGACGAGACCGGTATCATGATAACGAGTAGCCCTCACCATTATACCACATACAGGCTCTTTATATTTATTAACTGACTGCAAATTTGAAAGGACGTTCGATGTAGGGGTAGTAGCCTGGTCCATGCCGCCCTTAACGACTTGTGTTTCCGCCTTGTAATGTAAAATCTCAGACTGTATATGTCTTATCATGTCCGATCTACCATCTGCGAACTCATAAGATACTTCAGATTGAATATGTTAGAACCGCAGCATTCCAGAAAATCGTTCGTTTCTGCTGTGAAGCGACTGAAACATGACGGTAACATGCAACTCGCTGACACCGCTCGAGTGTCTCTACATACTCTTCGGTGCTTGCAGCACACGCGCGTTTTGACCGCCCATGAGTAATTTCCCAAGGAAGCCTCGTTATTTTTAATCGGATATTAACCTGGACGTGCCGCGGGCTCATGTTTCGATGACTGTACACCAGTGTCCGGTATTGATGTAGAAATAAAAAAATTTCGTTGAATCTCACATCCCAAAACGGCAAATTAGTTTCCGGGTTTCCACTGGTTTTCATTGGTTTTTGGGTTTCTGGGAACTCGGAAATTAGCTCATGTCATCACTGCGAGAGTCACTTTTTAGATTGTTTTTGTGACAATTACGGTGGTGCCAGTGGACGGTAACTACCTAATCAAGACTAATCCACATCTTACCCGCAACGTGGCTTTGCCTTGAATAGGTAGTTACCGTCCTTTGTGTCGATTTTCACCCTGGGCTGTTACAGTACTACCGTACATGGTAATTTCATTCACACAGGTTTCTGGGAAATTGGACATAGGTTTCCAAGTTTCCGGTTTTCTGGGTTGGTCAGGTATAGAAACCCCTGGAAACCAAAATGCCAAAATACTGATGCTCTCTCTCCATGTACAGCCGACAAATGTATTATGTCTGCAAGCAAGGTGGCTGGCTGACGACGGCGTCGGCGTTTCCTAGTCGTCTCTTGGACTCCACGCATCAGCCAACAGGCGAATCACTCAGTAAGCGAATATAACCTCAAGTTCTCTGTCTCTCGCCATCACAGAAATGATCCCGTCGTGGAACGATAGAATCGCATGAGTGAAGACGTTTACAAGGATTTCAAATTCACAATCTCGAGCATCGTGGATCAAGGGGGATGTAGCTTGATTTCATAAAAGGCACTGCATATATATCGACTCACAACGTGGTCATCTGTCTGGTGACACGTCCGGCATTGATTCCCTTTCTTTTGGCAATTTCTTTGCGAATTGCGTCTGGAGGTTACAATCATTTTCGATGTGAACACCCACCATGGGACGACGCGCCGCAAATGCGTTTGCTGAAACTGTAACGAATGCAGGCCAACTCAGTGGCCCAATGGTAGAGAAACTGCACACTGCATTCCGTCGTCAGTCTCTTTTCATCATTTTATTTTTGCAAATATAAATTGATAACGCGATGACAGGTTCACATACAACCTTGTACTGCAAATCTAGACCTAACAGAACCACATCGTTGCGCGTCGTTGTTTCTGTGACCTCCGCTTCTCTGAGAACGATTTAATGTTAACACCAATTCGCAGCGTTTGGACGAGGCTGAAATCGAGCATACCCACGTCCGTCAAGTTTCGTGGCTGCAACTTGAACACAAGGAAGGGCCTGTGTGTCAATACGAGTCTGAATCGCAGAAATGCCCTACCTGCCGTGCGCCGAATGATCCGACTCATACTTTTGATGGGAACACGAATCGGGTTTTTTTGATGCGTGTAGCCCGGGTGTGGTCCCGTATTCCCGTGTGGAGCACCGGTCAACACTAGTACTACACTTTACGCGGTTTTTATTCCTGGCTTGCCAACTGAAACATGGCCGGGAAGATTATGGACTTGGCGAGAATTCGTTCATGATGGAAAAATAAGGCCATGTTACCCCTGATGATGTAAAAGTGAAAGAACAAGGCGCAACCAGGCTGTAAGTCAAATAATTCAGTTGCGAGCATTGGCATTTTGAAAAACAACATAGGTTTTCATAAAATATCTTTTTCCGCTCCACTGGCAAAACTAGTCCCTCCATCAAAACTGCTCGCAAAGTGTGCTGACGTCAAACTGCCCGCACGGCACCATACCATATCAGGCATAGTGAATGGTACCGGCTCCGAGACGAAGCCGAGAATACCTATTTCAAGTTACAGATTCCATCGTAACCCATCACACCTGATTTTGAGATTGCCTATTATGATGCCCGCTGAACATATGATGGGGTAAGCACTGGCACTGACGGTGTCAGCGAATGTATTATTTCAATATCCTCAATATCCTCGCGACTACTGAATTCCGCCATGATATACAGCCCTCTGGGCCGTAGTATAAAGTCGACCCATTATTTCCTTCATCTCTCACTATCAGCCATCGTTTCTTGAACATTTTATCCTCACCATCCAGCTTACCAGTGACTCCCTGCAGTGATAACGATGTTGATTAAAACTGTCTTATCTCTCTCTTTAGCGATTCTCGCTCTCGCTCTCCCGCATAACGAGGTTTTGGAACGTACGTGTGGGTTTGATTAATGCCGTTGAACAAGTTGGATCAACTAAATGCAGGTTTTGAGCGGCGTGGCAACAACGGCCGCTTCTTTGACGACTTGCATCTTTCCAATGGTTGCAATGAGGTGAATGCAGGTACGTCTCGTTTTGGTTGTGCCGTTGAACAAATTGAATCAACTAAAATGCACCTTTTGCAGACGGAAATAACGCCCGCTACTTTGACGACTTCAGTCTTCCCAATGGTTGCAATGAGGCGAATGCACGTACGTGTCGTTTCGATTTCTGCCGTTACAGTGAACAAGTTGGACCAACTAAATGCAGCTGTTGCGGATGGGAATAACGCCCCCTATTTGGACGACTTTGGTCCTGCCAATGGTTGCGATGAGATGAATGCAGGTATGTGTCGTTTGCGTTATGCCGTTGAACAAATTGAATCAACTAAAACGCAGCAATGGCGGACGGAAATAACGCCCGCTACTTTGATGACTTCAGTCTTGCCAATGGTTGCAATAAGGTGAATGCACGTACGTGTCGTTTAGATTTCTGCTGTTACAGTGAACAAGTTGGACAAACTAAATGCAGCTGTTGCGGACGGAAATAATGCCCCCCACTTGGACAACCTTGGTCTTGCCAATGGTTGCAATGAGATGAATGCAGGTACGTGTAGTTTGGATTAATGACGTTGAACAAGTTGAATCGACTAAAATGCAGCTTTTGCGGACGGAAATAACGCCCGCTACTTTGACGACTTCAGTCTTCCCAGTGGTTGCAATGAGAACCAGTGATGGTAAAGTCCTCTTTCAACACTACTGTTCTTGTCGGCTCAGGCATGGCTATAGAAGAAGTGCCAGTATCCGCCTTACTTGGAATGTCCGACTCCCGTGACCCAGCTCATTCAGCCTACTCATGATTTGTTGTATAATTTGGGGCATGAGAAGCAAGTACTGAGCTCCGCATTTGTTATAGACGATCTATGCTATGTTGTCACAATATATATCTTTAATTAGATTGATTTTGTGTCAGTGGGGATGAGGAAAAGCTCACTTGATCTCCAAGGCTGTCGGAGGTTTCAGAGGCGAAATGCCGAGGCGAGTAGATTCGGCAGTCGTGTGTCTTGACCCTCTGACCCTGTGTCAGGTTAGCTAGTTCTTGTTGTCATTGCCAGTGATGGCGCCTGATGTGCTACGCACGCCACACAATGTGACGCGATGAAGTTGGAGGTGAGCACAAAGAACCAATCAGGTATGAGTAATCACTGGCAGCCCTGCCAGCGGGCTCGAGCGCGGACTTTACCGTGCGAGGCGCCCCCATAAAATGATACTCGAAAAAGCACCCGGCAATCGCGATGTCAAAGTGACATAAGTGACACGAACTAGTGTGTGAAGGGTGTGTTGAATGAGGGAGGGAGATGGAGGAAAGCCGAAGGTGAAAGAGATACAGCTCATACAAACTAGCAGGAGGAGGCCGTTCGTGCGAGAGCAGCGCGTGTATTTCCAGCTGAAGTAACTTAGACAGCCAATTTCTCCCCCGATACTGTACGGACCCAAAGTTTCCGAGTGCACTGCCAGTGGCAGCGTATCCGAGTCTATTTGAGGCCGATAAGCAGCGACGTCTCCCCACGACTCCGAGTCAATGAAGAAGAGTGGGAATCGGTCGTCATGGAACGGCAATCGTTGGATAGTACCAAGGCTCTAGCGAGTCTCTAGCATCGTTGTCCTCAAGAATTTGAACGAACTTGAAGTACAGTATCCAACACGACCCATCATGATCGTCTAAACTGAAACAAATCGACTGCCCGATTACTACTACTTGACAACGCATATATAATCCGCTTCGGATACGATAGCGGCGTCGTGGTACAGTAACCTGTGGGACGCCAGCTTGGACCGCGCGGCGGCTCGGACAGAGCGGAGATTCAACCGACTTCGGCAACAGTCTGCAGCTATCATGCATATATCATGTACTGTACAGTACAGTTTGTGGGGTACAACCAGTGCGTGGTAGCTTCGGACCAGTCCCAGGTGCCAGTCCGTGAATCGTGTATAGTATAGCATTTCACTCTATACAATATCAGCTTTCTATATATGCTCGAGATCTTCAAGTTGTCTTTTTTTTTTATCGATTTTTCGTCGATTCGTTAGTATAGGTTTGAAATGTGATGCAATCAAGTTGCAAATCGATTTCGTCGGTCGCTACGAAGGGGGCAACGTCGGGTGCAAAAGAAAAAAACGTCCCGCTTGCGGTGGTGTGAACGGTCGATCAGGGCGAGGCGACTTTGGGCTGGGGTTCACGCGATCCCCGAGCCGGGGTCAAATCAGCTCCCAACTGAAAATTCCAAAGTATGCAAAAAAAAAATCAGTATTCAAAATCTAACGTCTTGAAAATTCGGCGTGAACATGAACATCCGTGAAGCTAAATGGTGTGATATGAGGACCTAAAACGAAATGGTAAATAGTGATATGATATAGCATATAGTGATAGCGTCGTGAAAAAACCGCTAGTGAGTCTAGAATTTAAAAAAAAAAGTCCTAAAGAGGGCCTAAACTGGTCCCTTTCTTTCGCAAAAAGGTCCATGACTTTGATATGACTGAAATATCCGGGCGTGAAAAATCCTTGTAGGAAATCGTACAGATGTCGCATCATTAGTATGAGAAGATCATCAACCACGGGTTGAGGACGATTGGGAACAGGATGTGGCTGCCCGCCACCACAGCGAGCGGGAAGATCACTGCCCAGTCGACTCCGGGAATTTGCCATCCTGGTGGTACAAAATTGCTTGCGAGGACGAATATCATCGCGAACAAGAAGAAACCGATGACGAGCGCGAGCCAGAAACGGCGCAGGATCCGTGGCACTTCGATGAAGAAATTGGACCTTTCCACTTCCTTCTTTGTCGCACCCCACGTGATGTTGTACGAAAAAAGATGCGCAAGGAGGGCTTGTGACAGGTGGATTGACAGGCCACCAAAGAAAAAGAAGCTATACGTTGTCGTGAGAAATGAATAGGACCCCTAGAGTAGCCTTTGGCGATAGAACTTACAAGAACGGAATCCATGTAATATTTTCAATGAATGAAGAGACAATGCTTCGTTGACCCAGGCGGTATTCAAGGAGAGTATACCCGATGTTACCGGCAATTGGGAAGACGACGGTACATGCGAGCCAAATCTCGAACGAGTGTTCGTAAAAGCCGTCAACGTTGAATGACAGACCAAGGATGACATAGTTGATGAGGGACAGCAGAGCAGACGCAGCGAGACCATAATACGAGAACATGTCTGCATTTGTTCTTAATGACGATTTCCGATCAATACGGGCGAATAACTCACAGGACATCATGCTAACTTTGTAGTGAACAGGAGCGTCCGACCACAAGAAGACGCGCAGCTGTTTGTTGATAGGTCCTAAACGCCACCAATGGATGAGCGGGTTAAATATAAGCTCATTACATCCTAGGGGCAGATGTTAACGAATTACGATGCAAGTACAAAGAAGAGGATATACCATAAGAGTACTTTTGCCATCGGTTCAGCTCGTCATCGCAGGTCAACGAGACACCTTCCTTGAAGCCACCCTCGGAATAAGTCGCCCACCGAATGATGTATCCTTTCAGCTACACGTGATCGTCAGGAAGGCAATCCTTCTCCCAGAGAATAAGCCACTGACCTGAAGACGGAGTGCCATGTCGAAGTCCTCTGACACGTTCGTCTCTGACCAAATCTTCTTCTTGTCACCATCACCAGGATCTTTGAACGCAGCGTCTTGAAGGGCAGACCAACGAAGGAAGGCATTGTGTCCGACGAAAGGCGCGACTTCACCGTTTGCACATGCCATGGAAATACACTTGTTGATGCGGCGAGTAAAGTGCGCAATACCATTCTCAAAGTAGTGGTGGGCAACCTGCATGACGTCTATCGCAAAGAATGTGAATACACGTTTAGGGACCCCAAGGACATGGAAACGCTCACCCGACTCGTGCTGAATGATAGCAACTTCGGGGCATTCGACAAGCTCGCGAGCAGCATCACGGAAGCAGTCCTGAAATGTGATGATCAGCCCACGTGAGCATACTAGGGAGAAGTAGATAAGACTGACCTCAGGTACGATGGTATCGGAGTCGACAATGAGAATGACATCGCCCATACGAAGCGCCTTCGCATTATGAGCCCAGGGCTTGAATCGCCTTCCACTTTCTTCGAAAATTTCGTCGACTGCCATGCGCAGAGCCTGCTCCTCGATATCCTCATCGCCGTCGTTCGATGACGCAGAGTCTTCAACAGAGGCCTTCTCCGCACGTTCAAGCTCAAGCCGGCGTATGATTTCCTCCATCTTGAGACTGAGAGAAAGCCCGTAATTCATATTGCTCGCCTTCTTGAATCGACCGCGGCGTTTGAAGCCGCCCTCAGAGTCGTCATGTTTCGGACGTGCGACCCAGCCAATGCCGTGTTCCTCGTAGAACCTTATGCGCTCATTGCGGTCCGGCTCAGAGATGAGCTGCAATCCGTCGTCATGAACAAAAATAGATGATGTGCCACCCTGGCGCGCATAGGTTTGCATGGCCTTCTTGAGTGACATGACGGACGGAGTACTGGATCGTTGCCATAATAGGTGATCAATGAACGACGAGCCATGCGTAATATGAATGTCACTCACATCGTCTGCTCCAGACTTTCTTTGTACACAGGAAGCTCGATGGTAATGTGAGGTAAGTGAGCATCAACTTCCTTGTTTGGGGCTGGTTTGACTGCTGAGTAGTATTTTGAGTTCTCGTGATACTGTGCGACTGGGCCGAGACTGCGAGTGTCAAAAAAGTTATGAATGATCCGTCACACATGTTCCAAAGAAGTCGAGTCATCTTACACATAGGAGGTATTTGTGATCACTTGAAGGGAGAAAAACTGCCAGCAACATTCAGGCTGAGTGCCGACACTCGGTTGGAAGCGAACTCACGAGTGAAACGCAGAAAAGGAAGGGAGCGGTCCCGAGGAGAGAAAATCGAATATAGTCCTCGGTCAATCGCCATTCTTGCAGCAAGATGCTGATACCGCTGGCAATAAAGACTGACGAGTTCCTGGTTACTAGGTTGCAAGAAAAGGGACGATCAAATCGCGAGCCTTACACGTCGACAGCGCTAAGCCGAGGCCACCATATACCGGGGCGAAGTACCGGGTTGGACGGGTACTAGCGCCGCCTTTTTCAGGGTCACGTGCGCTTGCCTGCTTCGCCCTTGAACCAAGTCGCCATCCCCACAATGAGCCACTTGAAGACTTGGTAATTTCAGGCGGGGGCTCAATCTCTCGTACGTCCTCCTGCGGTTTCTCTTGGGTTATCATGTCGGAGGTTGAGTTGATAACGGATGTGAACGCAGATGTTCCACCGAAGCTTTGTCCAGGGATGATACTTGTGAGCGAGTGCCGCCGAGACCAAACAAGCTTGATCAGATTATCCTCAAAGTCGCGGCACAGAGGAATTATATTATCCAGAGTGTCGGACCAGACGACTAATACTCGTTCATCACGCTGCGACGGATAAGCGAAGTGGAAGATATCTATGGGACGTAACTTACGATGAACGCGCCACACTGCTCCTTGTCTGCCCGCGGTAGATCGGGCATACTGTCAAGAATTTGTATGCGTGTGTCATCGTCTACGTATATGGCATTTGCATCGTCGTCTCTGAAAAAGGCGTGTGTGAGTATGACTACTTTGGCGGAGACGGAGCAACCTACACGGTGCTGAGTGCGACGTGGACGGCGGCACTGCGTACTTTTACAGCAACGACTGGGTTCAGGACGCGGATCGCCGCTTCAAATGGCTCCAGGAAGCGATTCTCGTAAGGGAAGACACGGTATTGCCCAGCTTGGATACGAAGGCAGACGCCCGCATGGACATTCTCCGCTGAGGGCTTAAACCATGCGTCGCCTTGGGTCTAGAAAGGGGAGGATCAGACAAGGGTGTGTGAGACTGAGAGGAGTAATGCTGACTTGTTTGAAGATATGGTGCAACAAAGCATCATATGCGTCGTAGTCCATGGTGAGTACCCAGTGGAAGAAGAGAGAAAAGGTTGACGGGGGCAAGAGAGATGTGAGAGGTCAACTTAAGAATGGCCGAGTTAGCTGATTTCCATCTAAGTTGAAACCGGCAAGTAGTCCTCTAATCAGTGAATGTAAATGTATCACCATATCCAATGAGGCACGTTGCATCGGTGGAAGCGCGCGGTTTAACCGAGAATAGAATTCCTGACCCAGGTCAACTTTCGCCGCCTTAGTTCATCATTTGTTGATTGATGACCTGCCATTCTATAATCCGTTTTTTGTCCTTTCTGCCCAACATGTTTTTGTTCTGATTTCAACTAGATCCTAATTAGAAGCGTGCAAAAGAGACCGGTGATCATTGCTCCTCTCCCATCCCGCCGGTGATGCGGGCAAGCTTCTCTACACCATGCACGCGAGCGAGTAACCAACAGGCGCCCAATCTTAGTTCTCTTCAATCTCAAGTGTTTTGGAGTTGTTGGTGAGATGAAAGCTCATTCGCGCTCTTCAGGGGCATTCCGGATTAATAGACAGACCGGGGAAGATGAGATGTGAATCCGGATAACCGATTACTCACTCGGGCTATGGTACCGGAGAAAGGGCGCATCGAAAGGAGGACAACGTATCTCGCATCACCATCGACGGCGTGGAAGTTTTTAATTGAAGCCGCAAAGGGTCAATTAAAGTGAATTTCCGACGTTTGCGGTCAAAGAGTGTATTTAGAATTAAAAAAAGCAGTCCAGCCAGGTCCCGGCGCTCTATGTGAGTGTACGTTGAGTGATGAGGAGATGATCAATCGATCACCTTGGTGGATGACACGTTCAGGCCCCGCGAACGAATCTCAGAATTGATCATACCCCTCGTATCTAGGACTGCGGGGGAGAGAGCTATACATAGCATAGGTGGAAACCCAAACTCATTACCTTATCTGCCAGAACACCGTGTACGACATTTCATGCGGTGGCATAACACCCTCGAATTTGACTTTGTCCTGTTTTGCGCTCCGACATCGGCTGGGGTCGTTCGGCAGTGATCTCCGACAAAAGTCACGCCACATAATGCTTATCGCCACCCCATCATCAAATTTCGCGCGACTTTGGGCACTGCTAGAAACCTGTCACTGGTGAAACAACTAAAAGAAATAAGTCAATCTGAACAAGGGAGCCGAAATACTGGTGTGCGCGGAATTCAAGGTAAGGAGAGTACCATTTTTCATGCCAAGGACTTCAAAACACGTTTCGAACAAAATTTTGAAAGAGGCAGGGATCACAAGCCATACACCGAGATGAAATTTTTTTTTTTTTGGTTTCTCTGTCTCGTGTGCTCAACAGTTTGACATACCATTTGACGTGGTGTTGACAGCTCCAAGTCATTTCCATCAGGTCACTTGTTATCAGCCAGGTTTTGGGTAAATCAAGGAATCTGGGAAAGTGTCATTGATGCTAAAGATATTGCCTAATGTCAACGCACAGACATTATCGAAATCTCCGCTAGCTAGCCCAAGGCGAAGAGTGAAATCCCATCAGGCATGGGTGCTACTTTCTGCCGTTGGCCTAGAGACGATCTTGGAAAGTCCTGGAGATATCGAGGTGGGTACCGATTTCATGATTCCTGAGTAAGGCAAGCGAATTTATCGCTATCTCGGTAAACACTGCTAGCAAGGGAAGAGCTTTACGCGGCTTGCTCTGACCGCGCTTACTATGAATCGAGTCATCCATCAAGTTTGGGTCAAGAACCTGGGTTCTTAGGGATTGCGAATATTCCGAAGCTTTCTGTTGATGATGACAGCATCATTGGCCCCAAATCTACGATATGCGGGTGAAGCGTAGAATCCCTGGTCACTCATGGTCAGACCAGAATAGAAAGGGTGATAGGCTTTGTAAGGCTGTGAAGAGTATAGACACTCACATGGCCCTCCTACCTTCCTTCTGTCTAGAAGGGACACGAAGAGTGTGTTGGGCACAAATGGAGCAGGCCGTTGCAAGAACCGGGCGGTAGCTTGGCATAGGCCGCGGAGCGGGATGCAATGTCCTGAAGTTGCATGTTCCAAAACTCGTCCCGGAGTACGTAGGTTGCGGGGTCAGTATCTTCCGAGTTCCTGTGTCAGTTGACATGCGAAGCCAACAGTCCAGCAGCGCCACGTAGTTGGTGGGGCCGATCAACGGCAGCACCTTGGGGAAGGGTTCGGAACGGGTGTCAGTCCGGGGACAGATACAAGGAACCTGTTTTCCCAATCATACCGTTTATGTCGTTGCGTCAGTGTTGGCCAACCGATTTAGAGCATTTGTTGTTAGAGCGAGTGATTGTGTGGTGGTGGCTGTCACGGTGTAACTCAATTTTTTGCCCGGCGTGGGGGTGCCTTCAAATTCACACGCCGCCACTTACGTCACGACCGCGGGGAGTGAGGCGTCGTTTATGACTCTCAACTCTCATGTTTAATATCTGGAACCCTGGTTTATACTCATTTCTAGAGAAGCGTATCTCACGGTAAATGTACCCTCACTCGACTATGAGTTGTAGTAAAATCAGGAATGTACACCAGAGTACCCTGCCCTAGGAGCATCGGTCGCTATACCTGCGAAAGGAAGCGGTGACAAGCCTCACCGCATCCTTGCGGCTCATTGGGGGCCCAAGGCATCCTTCTCTGTGGGTAACCCGGTAAACTCTCGGAGAAATCTCATCGGGACGAATTCATTCCCAGCTCGCGAAGAATTCGAATGCAATTCGACTTCCCTATTGACTGCACGGCATGGCTCCTTACTCATGCATGACCTTGATCTCCCATCTCCTTGAACTTCGGACGGTTATGTGCGTGCGGCTATTGAGCGCTCTACGAGATATCGTACCCCTTCGCGCCATGCTCAAGGGTCGACTAATTGGTGGCCGTAATGCTTCCTGTGATTCACCGGTTTCCTGCTCGACAGATCCGCCTTGTTCAGACAACAATCAAGCGATGGGAAATGCGAATTCTCAGACTTTTTGTTAATTAACTTGATCCAAGTCTTAAAGATTCATCCTCCTAACCGTAGTCCGAACGGTAGAAGGTGCCCCCGCTCCCAGCACTGCTCTCGATGTCTTCCCCACCATCCAGTTACTCTGCACCAATCTCCGTTGGTCCTCCCGAGGCGACACTTAGCCCTCCCAGACCTTCCTTCGTCGGCTCATCTGATCCTGAAGGGACTATTCCACGCTCCTCATCCCGATCCCGCGGATCACTTTCCGGCCACATTCGACCACACGACCGTCAGGGAAGCTTCGCCAGCATCGTTCCCAGCGGTATGAGCACCCCTGCGAATCCATTTTCCACCCCTCCAATGGAGACAACAGGTGCCTTTACGCCACCACAGAGCGTCATAAGCTTCAGTCTTGGGGACGCTGCCGCCACTGGTCTCGGAGATGCACAAAACAGGATGAGCACCTCCAACTCTGTTGCGAACAGTGCAGTCGACCTGCAACACCGCCCGCGGGAGGCTTTCTCGTCGCCCCGCCCCCGTCCTCCGACGGTTGTATATCCAATAGGACAACGCTCCCGTCCATTCAGGCGTAAACGCCCGGCCTCTACGATGTTGGCAGGCGACCTCCCCAAGCCATGGATAGGCAAGAAGGACAAGGCCGCAACTATCTCATACTTTCTCACCTATTCCATGCTGCTACTCGGCATCGGTCTCTCCTTCTTGCACTGCTACCTTGCCTGGCGTCGGGTCCCCTTGCTTGGGAAGCTGTGCCTTGTCATGGAGGACGACTTTAATGGCGACGAGCTCGATTCGAGCATCTGGATGCGTGAGGCCGACATGGGAGGCTTCGGGTGAGTTATTTTCGCGTGCCTTCTGCTTCCGCGTGTTAAGAACGCGTGACAGGAATGGTGAATTCGAGATGACGACCGTCTCGTCCAACAACTCGTTCGTCCGCAATGGAGAATTATACATCCTTCCCACTGTCACGTCTGATGTGATTGGTCGTGAAGCCATCTTTAATGGGCATACGTTCAACTTGACGGGTTGCACCAACACGAACCTTACAGCCTGCGGTGCGGTGAGCAATGCCACAACGGGTGCTGTCATCAACCCAGTGATGAGCGCCCGTATTTCCACAAAAGGTAAACGCAGTATTCAATATGGGCGAGTTGAGGTACGAGCCAAGTTGCCACGAGGGTAAGTCGTCGATCGGAGCCAGCGACTTTCCCTTCTTGGCAGTGGCCCTGAGGCTGACAGCGTTCTTACTTTCTTAGGGATTGGGTTCGTCCCTATCACGTGTTTCAGCTTAACGCCGTCATCTCATCATGCATATATAGCTATGGCCCGCGATCTGGATGCTACCAGAGAACAATACTTATGGTCCCTGGCCTCTTAGCGGTGAGCTCGAATGAGTTGTTTGTTCCACTATTCTGGACGTCTCTTACCCTTCCTTCTATCTCAGGTGAGATAGATATCATGGAAGCCCGCGGGAACGGTCCGGCATATTCCCAACAGTAGGTTTCAAGTCTCACTTTACCGTTCCGCTTTTTTTTCTGAGAGAGACGATCTTAATAGAGGCATAAACTACGTGCGAGGATCGTTGAATTGGGGTCCATTGACATGGTTGAACGCCGTGTCGAAGACGTTCGGCTGGTGGACAATGCGGCGATCCACCTACGCCGACTCTTTCCACACATACGCCCTCGAATGGACGCAAGATTTCCTGTAAGATCCACAATCCTTCAATCTATAGCCTTCCTTGCACTAATCCATCCAAAAAGTCGCGTTTACGTCGACAACCGTCTTCAACACATGCTCAATCTGCGTTTCAACGTTCCGTTCTTCCAACGCGGTGATTTCCCATCATCCGTTTCAAATGCCTCTCAAGAAATAATCGTTCCCAACCCTTGGTCGGGCCGTGGAAACTCGGCACCCTTTGATCAGCGTATGTGCAGCTTCCGTGAGACCCTATAAACTTTGAAACTGACTTTTTTTCGATAGCGTTCTACCTTATCCTTGATGTTGCTGTCGGCGGTACCAACGGTTGGTTTCCAGACGGCGCTGGGAACAAGCCGTGGTTGAACGGAGCACTCGGTGGGTGTCGTTGTGTATATCACACCCGATGATTGCTAAGACCCGCGCCATCTAGACGCTATGGAACTCTTCGCAAAGGCACAGGACACTTGGTACAAGACTTGGCCCGAGAGCCAAGATGACCGAGCAATGAGGATGTGAGTGTTTTTCTTTTACACATGAATTGTGCTAATTCCCATGGATAGTGACTCTGTAAAAATGTGGGAGCAGTGTTAATCAAGTTGTCTACTGGGGCTGTTTTTGGAGACGCATGGACTAAATGCTTAGCTATCAAAAGACTTCTTTTCTGCATACCACTCCTTCAGTTTAGGACCATAGACCGATAGTACTGATTTCATTCCTTAACTTTACCACGTTCGCTATCACTACGTTAGAACACAACTATTGTATCAATCCACCCTGAGTCAGCTCGGCTATCCATCTTACGTGTCGCAGCTGACCAGCAAAAATCCACCGTCGTAGCATTCCACATACCAAATTTTCGTCGTCTGAGATTCGGCACGTAATGTATCTGGTACGATCCGCGCTTGACTGTGTGTTAAGCGTCAAGCGTCAAATTAACGCTTCCATTCTGACTCGCCAAATCTGTGCGAATGACAGCCTGACTGAGGATCAAACTGCCTGTTGTTCATATCTAGTGCTGTCCGTGCTTGACTGTACCTAAAGGCGTCAAGTCGAGGCTTCCATTCCTCGAAGGCCGAACGTTCAACACAACGTTCACATATCATTACTAGATAAGAACATGCGGTCTTGCATCTATAATTTGGTTGTTTGTTTTTCTTGTTTCAGCGCTTCTGCCAAGCTGTGCAATAATCAAACGGTCACATTTCTCCGAGAATGGATGCGTGTTGCCGACCTGCCCGACCAATACAATCACAACTGACACCGTACTCTCCCTAATCCAACTTCTGTTCGATGTTGGGTTTCGTGATCCGCGCTTTTTTGTCTTCTCCGCGCTGCTCCGGTTATGGCTGAGACTCGGCCGGGTCCAGAGGTCTGTACTGAGTTCGGTCAGAGAAAGCCACTTTGGCTCGTCACCATATCTCGTTACTATCCCCCGACTCTTCAGCAAACAGAGAAGATGTATGTCTCTTTTTGCATGAAAAAGTGCATTACCAAGGGGTCCCATCGCAGATTACGTCTAGTCACCGGGGGTGGGTTGTAAAGACGGATTCGGAGGAGCCTTGGTGGTCAGAAGCAACGAAAATCCCGAACCGGTAGAATAAGCATGACAGAAGCCTCACAGCGGCCAAAAAGTTGATTCAGTTGGTGATACGGGCATATACTTGCCCCCAACGCTCGAAAACGCGCCCCCAGAGATGGCGGTGGCTTTAACGTGCATCGACGCTGAATCTCTTCGATAAACTTCAAGGAAGAGAACGATGAGATGTGGGGAAATGGCGATACCTGACCTAGGGGAGCATATAGTCCGGAATTAGTTTGTCCCAACTTTGTTTTAGTTCGCCCGAGTTCCAAATTATGGGGACTTTGGCCTGGCTGGTTGCTCACTGAGTAAGAAGCGAGTCCGAGTCTGAGGCCGAGTTGAATAGCACGTGCCTTCGACCACCTGGCAGGCGCTTCTTCTTGACTCGGAGCCACTCCGAGTTGAGTCGTCGAGAACAACCTGATCCATCTGGGCCTCATCAGTCAGTCCCACCCTCCCGCAACTCCCCAATGGGGTGTTTACCCCACCATGTACACCAACATTGTTCATAATCACTTTCATAGTCTTCACTAACGTCATCACGATCCAGAAGACAGCCCTTTCTGTATTCTGTGATGTGATGCGTTTCGTCATACACATCGTGCGTCACTGCTGCCTGGGTCCGTTTTGGTATCTACACGGCCCGATTACGCCTACATATTGTATTGCAGCGCCCGCGATCTCCAACCTACCGCACCCGCAGATTTCCTGCGCTGCTTCTCAGCATGCAAGCTCCGGGAGTTATTTCCAGTTGCGGTTTGCATTGTTTTCCTCCACGATGCCTCCTATCTCCTCCTTTCGGATAAGGTACGTCGTGTCTTGAGGCGTGTAAACACTGATGTTTCTTATGGTCGAAAATGGGAAACAGCTCCACTCTTCTTGTAATCGCACCACAAACGACTTCTCTGAATAGAGAATACACATATCACCACTTCAGGCGAATGAGGAGTACAGTCACTTGGAGTGCCAACTCGACTACGTCCTTACACGCTTGACTCGTTCAGGAAGCCATGCCTACAATATGCCCTTGCCTGCTAGCAAGCAGTCGGCGCGTTCAGGTCTCGGCTAAGGCGGTAAGGGGGCGGGTGATTCCTCATCTGGAGCAGAGGGTCCTTGATGGAAGCATTTTCGGTACCTCGAATATCGACAAGGCCTGCGCTTTCATCTGTCCGATGAAACCGCACCCTCCCTCGATGAGGGGGAAGAAGAAGAAGTATACTCGTGTGTACCATTACGCGACGATTGACACCTGCGCTTCTCGTCACAATGGTGCGCACACCACATGCCATGTTACGTCTAACGATTCCCGCAGCGCGCCGCCCTGACAATTCTACTCGATTAGGACGCTGTGAACTTACGACAGCGGCAGCGCACGGGTTCAAACATTACAGCAAGGTCGGGCGTCCCCATTCAGTCGTCCGCATGATGATGTCCGCGGACATGGCCACAAATGCTGGGACGAACGCCCAGGACGTGAGTTAAATATAAATTATATGCCAGTGAACATCTATCACGTCCAAATTCAGCTCCTTCCAATATAGATACGTTTATCTAATCATGGCACGAAGGTACCCCTGGAGGCAGGGCATGGGCGGGTTTAGCGTGGACGCGATAAATGTGTGGATGACATTCTTCCCAGACTGGCAGAGGATTGCATCAAGCCTCTCGAAACGTTCATGAGTTTTCACTGGGGGGTTGTTGTCTCTGCGTCGAATTCCACCACCATTCAATTGAAGTTATGAACGGGGCATACGTATTTCCTTCACAATTGAGCACAACAACAGGCACATCATGGACACAAGGTGGATCTTGGAAAGAACTGCCGGAAACGTTGCACAGCCCCACTGGCCGTCTGACCGTCACGTCACTCCGGATGTATGGTATGCAGCGGCGCCGAGGGGGCTTGAAGATGGTTTTCTTGCACGCGCGGTGTGGCGAGGTTGTGAGAATAGCCACGGAACTACCCCAAGCCTAAATTTTATCACCCAGATACACGTACGGGTGTGAGGAAGTAAACGTCGGCCATAGCGCCCCACGGTATCAGCCATCAAGCATGCTACCGTAAAGCTCCAGTGAACGGGTTTTTGCAATGGCCAATCAAAAAGGACGTCCATATTTATTCACAAGTGTATGTAGTTATCATATCCGTTATGGTGCAACGGCTAGCATACCTCGCTTTCAATTGAGAGGCCCGAGGAGGCCGGGGTTCGACTCCCCGTAACGGAATTTTTTCCTCGTTTGTTTAAACCTTCTTCAGACACAATTTCTACGTCTCACACAGTGAAGAAGATAGAGCTTAAAAGACATTAAGCCAAATTCTATGCATGTACTATTTTTCTTCGTTGAAAATGGGCAAATGCAAGGTCACATTGTATAGCTTGAGACGTGGTTATAAGCGCCCGTGACCCAGATGATGTGGTCCTTGATGTGGCCGATATCGAAATTTTTAACTGGCGATTGACAAACCAGCGACGATATTGGCGAATTTGCTACCTTATATCGTGCTTTCCCCTGGTAGCCCGGGTGGTGATGGCGTGGCCCCTGAGTGAGCACCGTATCTTGGTAACACGTTGTCTCGGTATTGATCTGCCTTTGCGCCCCTTTCACAACACAGTCTCGGGCCTCTTGGCGTCCCACCTTGAGACCTCGTCGGATCGTTGTACGCCATGTCATGCGAGCGTGAAAGAAAAGCCCCGCCTTCCTAGAAATTGGCGTGTCGCCTACTACTATTGTGCATTTAGTTTTGGCTCTGATCGCGTGCCAGTGCGCGCACTACGCTGCTGGCCTTGCTCTCCATAAAATTGTGCCCTCCTGACGTCGGCTGCTTCTGGGCTTCGGTGGACTACGTGCGCATTATCTTCGATGCTCGATGTTCACCCACTGGCACCTTGTGGAGCATTACGTAGTAGGCACCCATCGAACTTTGCCCACCCTGGGCCCATGTCTTACTTGTGCCAAGTGTTACACACTGACGTGTACATGGACAGTATGATGTCTAACTCTGAAGTTTTTTTTTTGGCAAGTCAGCTATATCAGCTCATGCTTTCAACGGCCCCAGCCTGCCGCCGGACTCCTGACTTTCGAATGTAGTAAACCCCCCCACATCCGGTCGGCTTTCCCTCAATTGCTCATGAAAATGCCGCCCTGTTGCGCCTCTGCGCCTCGATGCTGGTCTCTTATCGGCGCGACCATCACAATCGAAGGACAAGTAGTGAGCACCAACAAGACTCTCCTTCGCTGAATTGACAAGAACATCGATCGGGTGCTGTGCCAGGATGCTGATCGAGCCGAATCGTCCGAGCTGTCGACTCTTTTTATCCCACCCCTAGTGAAGCAATCCAATCTCACCAGGAGAGAAATGCAACTCGACAAAGAAAACCGCGTGATGGTGGGCTTCGCCTCATTAGAACTCTACACGTCGCTCTGAAGATCGCGTCCCAGTCTCATCTCTGAGCTCTCTCTCCCACTCTCGTTGGTTTACCTAGCGATCTCCAAACAGTGTCTTTACCCACCGTCCACTGTCGGCGCCTGCGAGCAGTTGTCCATCGTCTCGGGCACGTCCTCTGCTCCAGTTTCTAAAATAATGATTCTGCCACACTGGCATACACATCCGTACCACTCTGTTTCCGCCAGTTGCGAGGGCTCCCACTGTTGACCCTTCTTACGTTCTGTGCGTTTGTGAAGGAGGGTTTGTGCGTGTTTCATGGCCTCCAAGTCGCGTCGATATGATCTGCATTGGGTCTACGGGTACTGGCTGTCGACGCTGGGGTCTTGCAGTACTCGTTTCGCCCATGTGTGGCTTATGCAAGATCGGTGCGGACCGCCCTCAGTCATTCTACCTCCTCTACCTTCAATGGACCTATGTCGCTGCGATTGGCCAAGACACTTCTAAATATGCTCCTAGAAGTCCCCACCGTGACGTTGACATTCTGGGCTCTTATTCGCCCCTTTCTCGGCCGTACTAGTATCCCGTCCCATTTACCATTGTATGCCTTTACCGTTCTCCTTCCTCACTTCTTCCTTCTAGAAATTATCACGTATCTACTCAATTCTGGAGAGAGATGACCCCAGGGCAGGTCAATTCTATTAGGACGTTCCTGATATGTAATAAGGGTCTTTAATCCACGTGACCGCGTTGAGAGAAAGCGGCAGGCAACAGCGGCGCAACTGTGAGAATGCGCATATATCTCGCTGTCAATCTGGCGCTGTCAATCTCGCCATTTCATTTCATAATTCTCACTTTCCCTGCCTCGTTGTCTCCATGTTTGCCACCATTTCCTAGTAAAAACACAAAAAACTCTTTCTTTTACCTTCCTTCACAACTTTCACTGCTAACCCTTTCCCCCCTCGCTAACCCCCCCACATCCAGGTAGCTATGACCCGCAGCGGGGCGCATATATTCGATCCACCCCCTTTTGTTCCTCTCCCGGACAACGTGTTCAACCGCCAGACCCACCCGTCGTGGCACGATGCCTATGCGCGTTGTACCCGACTCTTCTTCTGGGCAGTGGGCCGCCAGCCTCCTCCCGGAACAGCCTCTTACGACATGTGCTCGCGGGTTCTTGGTCACCTCATCCTAGAGGCACCCACAGAATCTGGACGGGACTGGGTATGCAAGAAGATACTCAGCTGCACAGATGAGCACACGCTCGCACGGCTGGCGCAGAAGTATATATTCACCTTTGTCGGGGCCTGTGCGTTCTTCGCTTCACATTAGATCGCTTCGTCGGTTCTGAAAAGATCGTTTTCAACTCATGATAAAAAGTTAAAGCTTCCGCAGGACGGTCGCTTTCGAGCGGCAGAGACTCAACTCTCTCGTCCCCCGGTGGTGAAGCGACTTCCCGTTCGGATTATGAAGGGAAAAAGTTACTCGTGCGTTCCTTCATGAATTTGACGTCTCTATTTTTCAAGGACTCAATGAACTAGGTTTTGAAACGTGACGCATGCAGATGCGTGATCACGGGCGCGTTAGACCCAAGGTTTGCAACGGACACGGCAGTCGGCAACATACGCCTCGCCGCCACCGAAGCGACGCCCATAATCCCTTCTTCGATCGACATCCGAACGCTCTCCCGCTATGCTGGGTTCTCAACCGATGACCCACTCTGTGACCGCGCGCCGAGTTTCTACCGCGTCGAGAACTTGCTCACGCTGGACAGCGACGCGTCGTGCGAGTTCAGGAGCCTCAACGTCTGGCTCGAGGAAACCGTGCGTTTGGGCTTGCCTCCCACATATTTAATTTTTTGTCTCTTTGTCTTTCCTTTTTTTTTTGGCGACGCTCAGCATTTGACACGAACAGGAACGCATGGATGAATATCAAGTCGTCACGTGGCATCCAAGCACACTCCCGGGAACTCGTCGGTATGCAGCTATAGCATTTACGACCACCGATCCCGTTAGCCGACCCGTTCCCGCCATGCATTATCTTCGTCTGCATGCTGCGTGCGCGCGGGTGGCGCACAAATCTGGCGCTGCAACGTACATTGACGCGCTCGCGAGGGACATTACGAGGTTGACGGTTTTGGCCGAGGACGGTTCATCAGCTGGAGTGCTGGCTGCAGCACTATCCCGGATTGCAGGGATATGAGAGGGACCATTCATAGATTTTCTGTATCTTTGTCAGTTGTGGTTTAGCAGGGTCATCGTTCTGATCTATAGGGTTTCCTTCTTGCATAGTTGTTTGATACTGTCGTCTTTTTGATTTTCTTGTGCAGTACTTATCTGGATTATGATACCATGGGATTTTGTCGTACATCAACTTCAGTCACGAGCACAATCAGCTAAGGTAACAATCTATTCCGCTAAGCGTAGATTCTATTACGAGGTGTTGTTCCTGGAGATCATCGTTGGTTGGGGGTGTTTCGGGCTCGTACAATTGCGGCTAGCGCGGTGTAATGGGCTTACCGACTGAAGCACAGGCGCCCCACGGGTCACCGACCTGCGACTCAACCTGAAGGCTGTGCCCCGCGGAGACTCTTGAAAGCAATAGACTTCTTCTCGGTAAATGACGAAAGCCGATCCATATGTGCCAGTTCCCGGAAGTCACGGTCGATAAGTGACGAGAGCGATCTGAACCGCTACCCGGCAGGGGCGGGCGCGCTGTTGTGATTGCCCTCATTGTTCTTTTCATTTTTATCCCCGATCGATCACGAGTTGTCAATTCGATTCGCATCGCGTAACTTACTGTAGTAGGGCAACAAATTTCACCCCGAGCCTCGCCTTTCTTTCGTCAATAACTCTATAAGATTTTCTGTTCCTTTGTCGTAAGTTACACATACAAACCCGTTTATTAATAAGAAGAAATAGTTCCCAGCCGGGTTTTGCGCGTCCTTGGTTTTTTTTTTTTGCGTACGATAAGTTCGGAATTTGTGGCGTGTCGCGTTCCAACTCTCCAGTCTGGGAGTTAAAAAGGCGGAGAGTTGTGGGTCGGGGTGGGCCCGCAATGGTGGTTAGATGGACCAGCCCAGACCCCCCATTTATCCTATCGAACCTGCGAGATCGGGCATCATGGATTTTGGATGGACGGACTGATTGCTGGAGGGGTGCGAAGTGAGGAAGGAATTTTTGGCTCCCCGATAAGAGCGGCTAAGAGACCCCAAAGGCAAAAGATAACAAGGCGGGAGAAAGCACGGAGATTGGATGCGATGCGGGAGTGGGTGGCGTTGAGAGAAATGAGGGGTGGGGAAGAATTGAAAATACTGTAGAAAATGAGATGAACAAATAACAACGGTCCACAGGGACCAACACCTTGTGGACGCTGTTTTCTTTTTTTTTTGCCCCAATCCGCGGGGCCGCGCTGGCATGACATGGCACGGCGTATTCTCGGCCCCGTCGTGATACTTTGAAAAGATCAACACCGCGTTAGCTTCAGCTGGTCGAGATGTTGACGAACTCCAGCTTGAAGTCTACTCCAGGTTCTAGTGAACCACGGGGACCAGTCAAAGAGTTGGGAGAAAAATCCGAAGGGACGTACAATTGAAGAGAGATGATTTCAATCGCTCGACTTACTGTCGATGATCTGAAACGGAGCACCAAGATATACAGACGCACATATGATAACCAATGGGCTTTCAAATTACCAGGCCTCACCCGTCTGAACTACGTCAACCAGGGTCGAGCATAAGCGATCCGTGGCCAGTATCCAAATGTCTCGTCATGATGTAGGAGGGAATGGTCATAGCATCGACGTGGCGCGGCGTCTAATTTTTTTTTCGTTTATCGTTCTTCTACCGCTACCATCATGATCCCGCCTGAACACCATCGGTACTCGTCTACCGTTTCGATGGGTGTAGATCAGTCAACACCCAAACAGTCTCAAATCACCTCATAGGGGGCATGCCTTACTCAGCAGTCATCGTGGAACCCCCCGACAATGGAGCGCATTTCTGTTGTCGCCGACAACCCTCGATGATGATGCACTTCTGTGTCTATCGACTGGCCATCCGAGAACCGTGAAGAGGATGGGGAAGATAACGTTCTTATCACCTTTGATCTGGACTACTATCGCTGGTACAAGCTCATGGATGGGTATCGCATGACTGGACGCAGGCGGCCCATAGGTGCAGAAGAGATGAAGATCCATTCCTCATCTTATTTGCAGCTATGGGACGTCTGTTGTAGACATGTTGACAATTCGATGCCTCCCACCGCTCGCCACAGGGTACGCAGACATCGATAGCGGGAAGATAATGTAGCATCTACACATGGCTAACGTCCAAGTCGCTACAAAAGTATTGGCTCTTAGGCTAAAAATGTCCTTCGTTCCAAAAAAAAAAAAGGTAAATTGAGCTTCTTCATTGACTGCCCCATCATGACGTGGCAAAGGTTGATAGTTATTGGTACCTCACTTGGTGCGGAAGGCCGTGTATCCCGACGATCCAAGCATCATTGCTGCCATGAAAATCGGGGATCACAAGATTTACGCCGCGGTCCTGCGAGCCGCCTACGCCAGGTCCATTCATGAAAAGTTGAAACGTGAGCCAATATCTTCATGTGGAAAATGGCTTTTTACTTACAATATCTTCTAATAGAGCTAACATTATTCGAATGCCTCAAAACCAGTGGCGGTGCATGCAATGGAGATATGAACTTAAAAGATGTACAAGGCATATTCGCTCTCGGAGGAGACCCCGCCGGAGTAGTGGATGGCAGATGATATCCTACGGTGAGGAAGGCCAAGCAGACGAGTGAACTGATGCCGGTTATTCAACAGTTGTATGGTATTTGTGGGACGAGTAGCTGAACGTGAGCACGAGTTGCTTGCTCGGTTGGGCTTCGTGAAGCCGTCGATTAGATTGTACAGAACAGGAGTTGCAGATAGTAAATGCGCTCTCGTGTGATGCTGACTCAGTCGAAACCCACTCCAACCGTCTTGCTCGTGTGTCAGGACTGCTTTCAGCTCGGTAAGCACCCGCCGTGGTAGCCCATTCCAAGCAGGGTCACAATCCATCCCATCCTTGGCGCGCTCGGACGAGTTGGGTTCGTAGAGTGTGACGAAACCCGGGAGGGTCAAGGCGAACGGGTGTCTCACCAGGCACGCGGCGACGCCTAGCATTTACTAACATAGTAGTACTTGGCACTTGCGCTTGGAAAAGAGTCACGCCAGCTTGCCAAGGAGAATGACGGTCTCTAGTATGTCACAGATGAAGCCTTCGTTAGGTTGTTTGTCTAAACCAGATGGCCGACTCCAGTCGCAAAAGTCCAAAGGTCCATCCTCCCTCTTTGAGCCAGAGATTGCGTTTTGCTTTGAACAGAGCGCATAGACTGGGCGACGGCAGAACAACTAGTCACGCCCAAAACTGAAAAAGCAGACCACGCCGCTGCGAAATTTGTGGCAATCACCGCATGGTTTGAACCTGGTTCGAACCTGGACCTGGACCGGACCTTGACGTGTCTCAGGGGTGATCAACTTCTGATCCGATTACATCTCTACTTCACACCACCACCACCACCACCAATGCAGCACCGCAGCAGACCTCGTTCATCTCGCACTTTTCAACATTTCTCCACCTGCTACTCTCACCCGACCTCATTTACTCTCATGGTCTCACTCATACCCCGATATAAGTGACGTTAATTCCCCCTTTCGCACCCCTCCCCTTCAACCATAGTCGAAGGGAACTGCTGGATTCCCCGATCATCACACACATTGGTCCTCCTAACCTTTCCAGGTTTACGTTCAGAGGCGTGAGTACTTGCTTGGAGGGTCCCCTCGGTCAGATCGACACACCTCTTCTCAACAAGCTCCATTTCGATTTCTTCATTCAACTCACCTTCACCGTCCCACGACCCTTTCATCTTATGAGCACATCACAGAACCTCAGGTTTCCCACAGTCTGGCTTCTTTCATGAACCTGGTCGTCATAGGTGCAGAGGGATCAGTCTCTTTGAGTGGCAAGACACCTCGCCTGGCAGGTAGCATCCGTGATGCAACTTGTCAATCTGACTTTCTCCAGCGCTCTGTTGTAAGACAACTTGCCTTCAGTTATAAGGAGCATAATCTATCATTGAGTGGCACAATGAGCTTAACCGCACCCCGAAGAACTTCCCTTGACATGCAAAGCGAGCTGATAGATAAACACACTCATTCCCTGTGATCTGATAATGGAGAACTGTCTCTAGAGTCCTTGCCTATCCTGAAAGAGCTTGACATTCCGGAGGAGCTGATACAGAAGACGTGTCTACCCCATTCATCAATAAGCAACAGAGCGCAGCCGCACAACACGCCCCGTCGGCTTGACCATGAAGTATGGCTCAACATTTCACCTTCTCCTATTGTCGTTGTTGTGAGACACCGTAGCACGAATCGAGGCTGATGAGAATGTGGGCATTCCGTGTCGGTGTTGTTACCATGTCTTAGATCATCGCTACCAGCCTCCACCATGTCTTGCTATCTCTTTCGTGTTACACTTATCACTTCGGGTCGAAGATCTATCCATCCTGCTACTGACAATTACGGTACTTGCATTGGGTCACCCACTGATTACTTCCTTACCCATATTGTTCGCTCTACTCCCTCATATTGGCCATGCCGATAGAAGGCTACTTTGTCAAACACGATCTCAACGGCAAGTTATCATTACACAGAATGATACGATCACCGTCATGCAGCGCTGTTGTCGTGCCTAGATGGAAGCGCCACCAATACCCCTACCATTCGGAGCCTCAACGGACGTACCGCCTGATTGTTGGGAGGTATGTACCGGGCCCTACATTTTGTCATGCTTACACTAACCACCAGCGGTTGTGCTCTCGTTCCCCTCTCAAGTTGCTTGGTGCACGTTGTTTGCACATTCTATAGGGTGTTAATAGAAGGAATGTCCGCTGCCCTGGCCCCTGCCGCCGCTGGACTGTCTAGCAGAGTCTGCGTTGATAAGCAGATGATAAAGCTTTAGCTTTGTAAATGGTGTTGATGTAAACATAACGTACGTGGCACCGGAACATTGAGAGCAAGGGCAACAATTGCAAAAGAGAGAGCAAAGACGTATTCAAAATTATCATTGCTGTTGGGCCTGAAGTTGGGGGCCGCCGGGAGAAGTGGACACAACGTTTAAAAAAACAACGGTGTTCACGATTACAGAAGACGGTGAAAGGGTCAGCTTTTATACCACAGATGACTTTGGTGGATAAATAAACTGAAGTGCCGATAGATGGAGAGAATGAAAGCGAGTGGGGCAAGTGAGAGAAAAAAGGATAAGATCACAAAATGAAAGGAGAGACAAATGGGCAAGTTGATACTGCCCTGCAACACTGTGCATTCGAAGTATTTATCTATCGTCCATAGTAACTATTATCCTAGCTACTAAACACATCACTAAGGCAATTATAAGCAAAAATGAAGATGAGTAAGTGGAAAACAAGTTGAAACACCTCGGGGCATCAACCAGGCGCGCTCGATCCGGAAGTCGAGTCTGTGGCCTCGCGACAACATCGGCGAGGCCTCGTAACTACATAAAACTAATTAAAAAGATTAACAAGGGTCAGAATAACAAAGGGGTATAGTAATAATGGCTCAGGCAATTGCTCCCAACGGGGGGCATCGTTATCCTTACCGGTTTGCCCTCGGCCAGCCTGTGACAACGGCACATGCGTCATTGGGCTCCTCTGGCCTCCCGCGGCCACACCTCCTCCACTCTCGTCGTCTTGGAACTCCTCCCCAATCGGAGCTACACTCCAACATTTGGTTCAGTGCAGGCGGAGCTCAATAGTTACAGAGATACGAGCACCGCGGGCCCGAATTGCCGGTACCAATGTGAATGTGTCTGGTTTCCTTTTTTCCCAGTGCTCATATTCTTCTATTAACAGGTATGACTTGACCAGGCGGAAAACTATGTCAAATAGTCACCGGTGTGAATTTGAAAAAGACCTGACACAACGGCGGGCCATTTTGTCAAGCCTCGGAGTTTTCGCCGTAGCCTCGTCAACTTTAATAGGATCTTCCAGTATGCCCGTCCACCAACCGGACCGTCATGGCGACCTCGCAGCGGTCGATCCTACGAGTTTCGACTTGTCCAAGTTCATCGGTGTTGTATTTCGAGGCGGAAAACATAACCCCGTTTGTCTCCAGTTTGCCTTCATTTTTTCTCGCTTCCCCTTCTACTCCATCTTCCCCACCGATCTCACTGCCATGTGCTCCGTTACTACAACTGGATGACGACGACTGCTAGATCGAGCAGCGACTAGGATGTAGTAATGCAAGCGCCGCATTCACGGGCAGCTCCCACCGTGACGATTTTCGTTTCTCGTTTACCCTCTCGTCAACGTCTTGGCTCTTTCCCGGCCTACAACCACCTGTGTCGCGTTGATTGCAAGGCCAGGAAAATATGCACAGAGTCCTAGGTCACAAACCTCCTCTCTCCTGGTATGTTTATAAAGTAGTCGGTGAACAGGGCATGCCTGACCAAAAATACGACCCACCCAAGGACCCGCCCGCCCTTCAAAACATACACGATGTCTATCGATTCGACTTTAAGGATCACTTGGAACAAACTAATGACCCATTGGCGCGTTGAAGGCTGATACATAGATTTGCTGCTGTCGTGCTCCCTAATGTGAGTCACCGTCTCGGCCGAGTCTTCGGAGCAATGGTAAGCTTGTAATATACACGCTCCCACATTATATGAGATACCTGGCCAGAAATTTAGAGACGACCGCGGAGGATGAAGAGATTATGCCGCTTGCCCTCATGATCATGGCATCCTGTTGGGTGTAGCCTAAAACTAATTTCCACCCTCGAATTTGGGAGCCATGGCCGCACTAGAGCCCGCTGATACAGTATCTCAGCATCCGCGGCCAGGTCATTTACGACTTTGAGTCACATTCAAACTGGAGAACCCTTCAATCTGCGCTGTCCCTCCCCTCATCCGCGGTATTGAGGGCTAATTATTAGCCATCTCGATCATCTCACTTTCTCAACGTACCTTGTTCATGGTTTGGGGTCCTAGCGCTTACCTGGAAGTCCTCCGATCCACTACTCCGCTTCTCCACAGGCTCCATGACCTCCTACTCTTTCGTCGTCCCACGCGTCCTACTTCTACGTAGTTTGTGAATGAGTACTCTAGGACGGCTAGACACCTCAACTAGCATGTTGTATAGACTTCGTGCTGGGACGCCCCATATCTTGTGGGCGGCTAGCCGAAGTGGGGCATCGAGCGGCCTGGGTTTCACGGGGAGCTTCAAAGCTAATTTACTGCCCAATAAAAGGCGTCGAAGCGTGCCTGATTATTGAGTTACGTGGCTCCATCGAGGGCCACAGATTACTAAGATGAATGAAACTGCGCTAGGGCTAGAAGAGAAGGTAACTTAACTTAGGTTGGTTAGAGCTACGATGCGCGCGAAGACCACCCTATACAGTAAGGACGAAGCCAGTAGTACCCAATTGTATACGAGGATTGCAGATTGAGTGATCCACCTGAGACATAGACGTCATAGACATTCAAGCTATTCAAGCCTGGCCTGATCGCATCCGGTCTTTGAGTGCGCCCAACCTCAAGATGCCTTCCAGGTCTACACTGGCATCAGGAGCGACTCTGCTCTCCTCTAGATCTCTCACGGGCGACGTGACAGTGTCCCTCGGCTCCCCTCGCACGGCTCTTGCCGTTCAAATTTTGGGGAACTTATGTCAGCGTCCGAGTCGGCACCCCATCGACTTGTCTTGTCCCACTTGATTTCCGTTGTTTGTTACACTGCCCTCCCTACAGCGGTTGTCTAATATGGCCATGTCCCACTTCCACTTCCACACAAGGTACTGTATGCCAATCAGTCTAAGTATAATTGGCTGATTCTTTTTGGGGGTCAACCCGTTTGCAGGCTCTAATCTAGCCTTTCGTGGCCTCCTCTCCTGGCCTTCTGGTGTCACACCGACAAGTTCTTTTTTTATCCTTTCTTTTTCAGTCCCTTCCTCACAGTTTGATGAAAAATATCTCCAAGCGGTTATCCGTCCTCGCAGTGCTCACGCGAGTTTGTATGCGCATGGCAGTTAATTCTTATCCCCACGGGCCCACACGAACTGCGACACGATGGAAGGCTTCGTTGGAAAATTTTCATTTTATGATCCACAACAGCAAGTTGCCATTTCACAGAATCGCACAATGACAGTAACGAAAGCGCTCATATTTGGTCCAGTTTCGGGTTTGCGCCCGAGCTGGTCGTCTAGGCCCCGGTTCACGCTCGTTCTTAAACAGCTTGGGGCCCTGACTCTGTATCCTTGAATCTGCAGGATGCAGCTCTGGACATTGCCTCGTCTAGCCATATTTATAGCTCGGACGGGCTATTATTTGGAGGGATGATTACGAAGGGAACGACATAGGGTTCGAGAAAAGATCATAAGGCCAATATATGACTGTTCTACATTAACACAGGACCCTTCTTTTCGTATATCGGATCCAAGGGTGCATCTGACAGCCGTAGTCATGGTCGGTCTGTCATCACTTGATGAAGGGTTTACCATCCTCTATGACGTGAGCCTTGACTGATTCAAATCTTATCGTGATTCTCATTCTCTATTTATAACGAGCCGCCCTCAGTGTGCCTGGGCCTGTAAATTCGTGAAGCCTGAGTCTGCAGTGAGGGTCATCGAAACCGGGTATGAAAATCGTGAGTGGTGAGCTATGTCCTGAATGGTACATGCCCTTGGGATATGCCAGTGGATTCCCGTCTTCTTTCTTAATAACGACTCGGTCAGCCAGATTCGAAATGTAGTAGATCTCGTTGAAATATCAATATGGTCTCTGGTCATCATCTTCGATTGCAGACACGGTGGTGTCTTGAAGCGTTCATCAGGGCCCGTCTCTGTGATAGGCTGATGCTAGGTTGATATCCACCAGCACCTCCAAAGTCACATCGCTTGTTCTGTGCCCGTTGGAGTTGTTGGATAAGTACCAATATTACGGCTGGGACAAGTACCTGACAGCTCCGAGACTCGGAGATACTATAGTTAACCAGACAACTCTACTGATATTGGCTCAGAACTCCGCCAGCACACACCCAAGTCGTCAGCGGTATAAAGCCACCCATTTCCCCTGGCTGTCTGACCAACGTCTTCGCCTCTTGAAGGTTCTATCCTCTTCTCCCAGCTTGACTTATATCCAGTGCAGTGTAACAACCATGACACTTTTGAAAACTGTCCTCACTCTCCTCTTTGCGACTCTTGTCCTTGCTATCCCGTCTCCCAGCAACGGGAAGGATGAATCAGGTGCGTTGTTCTAGTATTTTGTTGAAGACGTTCGATGAGCTAAACGCACTGAAAGTGCACAATGGTGTCTCTGACTCTGGTCTAGATGATTGAAGCCAGCCTGGCACATGGCGACAAGGAGTAATACACCACTGATGGTAATTCCCCCAAGCTTATTCAATCCTGTTGACTCAAGAAAGCTTCACTAGGAGAAATACCAACGACTACTTTCCTGAGAATAAACAACGCGCATGTGGGATAGGTGGATTATCCGAGTCGCTCATTGCAGACTTTGTGGGCGAGAGTGAGAAGACCTCCAAATTTTTATCAATAATAATAAACGAATATATGTTTCGTGTCGTCACAATCCATGTCTTTGCCTTTTCGGAGATTGAATTTGTATGAGTGCTGACGAGGATAACGTATCTCTGCCCTCTGAGGTTGCCAGGGACATTCCTAAGGCAAGTAACAAATGGCCGATAGATTTGCACACGGACCCTTGACGGACCCTGGAGCGTACATGTCAATTTCACGAATAAAGAGGGCAGAGAACAGTTGGCGACACGTTGTTGCCACGCTACTGCGCATTTCCGGGTCCTAAATACAACGATTCGCAGCTGCTCGAGATATGGAGATGAAATGTGGAGATTTATATCTAGGACACACAACTTGAAGTAGTCATTCTATTGACACTAATACGTCTATACCGGTGTGCTCCAGATGTCATCAGAAGGTCTCCATCCCCCGAATCGAGGAAAATTTCGAAGGTAGCGGCCGAGCTGGCCTTACACTACACATTGTGATACTCACAGCCTAGTGCCAGGTTACCTCCGATGGGCTGATGATTCAAAGATTTGGTTCGGACATGTTACGCCATGGCTGTGAGCGAGATGTGACGTGGGTGAGTTCTGGCAGAGCATAAAGGGGAAGAGAGTGAAGGATGAACACGGGAGATATCAAGTCGACTATGATTCGCCTAGTCGGCAGTACTCAATATAATGGCTCAGGCACGAACGACAGAGTGGTGGATAGCGCGGCAGGCAGAGGCCCGGGGCCGTGCACAAACAATGACCAAAATAGTCGCTTCGCATTCGCAGGGGCAAGGCGATACAACCAAGATAAATAGCGTGTGAAGATCTTGTTCAATAGAAAGACGGCCAGGGGATAGAGGTGAACGAGGAAAAAAGAGAAGCATCCTGATGCAGCATGCGCAGCCTGAGGATCATGGGCGTGCGTGCCAGTGGGTGGCATGGGGGGTCAAAAAGTGGGCTGCTCTCCGATGTAAAATCTGCGAATCAAAGAAATCCCAACGCCCGAGGGCCTGGATGTGATCATGGGCTGGCACAGCCAGATGGAAGTGACCTCGACAGACGACGGGAAGAAAGCTAAGAGGCCGGCGAAGCCAACAGGAACAGGATAGAACTGAACGAGACAAAATATGGGGATGATAAGGAGCTACTAGTAGGATGTCCCGTGGTGCAAGAAGTGAAGACCATGCACGCATTCACTCGGAAGGCCGCCTCCTACTTCAGAAGATATTGCAAGTGGTCGTGGCTCTTTCCCTGGAGATTGTGTCAGATGACACCAGTCCAGATTCAGGGAGGGTGAATTGAGGTCGAACTCGATGTCGCACGCCTTGTTCAGCGGCTTCTCTGTTAGCTCGTTTACTTGCGATCGTGGAGCGGGTTCCAAGGATGTCTAAGTTATAGAGGTGTTGGCAGAGGCGTCACAGGAGCAGCAAACTTTGAGTGTCCCGGCGTACTAAATGAATGTGGACGGAGCGGCGAGAAGACTCGTAGTAGTACAAAGTGTTTTCAGTTGGTACTACGCCTCTGTCGGGCCGGAAGCTGCCGATGTGCATGGACCCACGTGTGCGATCCACCTAGATTTCAGTTGGAAAAGAAACAATGCACGCCAAAAAGACTGCAGGGTCATCCCGTCAATCACTGTAGAACACTCGGAGAATCGGCGAGGCGCGCAGAGGCGTGCTTGACACTTTGTGCACACGTTCACCGCAAAAAGAGTCGGAGGCTTGGTCGGAGGGCAACCCAGTCAAGCCGCTTGCAAGCTCCGAGTCTAGCCTTTCGTAGCGCACTCTCCTGGCCTTCTGGTATCACACCGGTCTCGCCACTGACAAGGTCATATTTTATCCTTTCATTTTCTCACAGTTTGATGAGAAATATCTCCAAGCGGCTCTCCTCGCAGTGCGCACCCGAGCTTGTATGCGCATCGCAGTTGATCCTTATCTCCACGGACCCTCACGAATCGTACGATGGAAGGCCTTTTGTGGGAAAACGTTTCTTTTTATTGTCCACAACAGCAAGTTGCCATTTCACAGAATCGCACAATGACAGTAACGAAAGCGCTCATATTTGGTCCAGTTTCGGGTTTGCTCCCGAGCCGGTCCGTCTACGCCCCAGTTCACGCAAATTTCCTGCGGCGATGACTCAGTATCCTTGAATCCAGCTCGGGACATCGCCTCGCCTAGCAATATTTATAGCTCGAACGGGCTATTTTGTGTGGGATGAATACGAAAGGAACGACGTAGGTCGACATAAGGACAATTCTACATTTGGTGAATTTGACAGCCGTGGCTATGGTCGGTTTGTCATCACTTGATGAAGGGTTTAATCCTCTATGACGGGAGCTCTTGACTAGTTCAACTCTTATCGTGATTCTCATTCTCTATATAGAACGAGCCGGTCTCAGTTTGCCGGGGCCTGTAATTTCGAGAAGCCTGAGCCTGCAGTGAGAGTCGGGTCTGAAAATCGTGAGTGGTGAGCTATGTCCTGAATGGAACAGGCTGCCCTTGAGATATGTCAGTGGATTCCCGTCTTCTTTGTTAATGATGCATTAATGATGACTCGGACAGCCGGATTCGGAATGCTGTATATCTCGTTGACATATCAATATGATCTCCGGCCATCATCTTCGAATGCAGACACGGTGGTGTCTTGAAGCGTTCATCAGGGTCCGTCTCTGTGATAGGCTGATGCTAGGCTGATATCCATCAGTACGTTCAAAGTCACATCGCTTGTTCTGTACCCGTTGGAGTTGCTAGATAAGTACCGAGGTTACGGCTGGGACAAGTACATGACAACTTCGAGACCGAGATACTATAGTTAACCAGACATCTCTACTAATATTGGCTCAGAACTCCGCCAGCACAGACACAAGTCATCAGCGGTATAAAACCAGCCATTTCCCCTGACTGTCTGACCAACGTCTTCGCCTGTTGAACGTTCTATCCTCTTTTCCCAGCTTGACTTATTTCCGGTGCAGTGTGAAAACCATGATGCTTTATAAAGCCATCCTCACTCTCTTCTTTGCGACTCTTGCTTTTGCCCTCCCGTTTCCCGACTCTCTCAATTCACGACGTCGAGGTGCGTTATTCTAGTATTTTGTTGAAGACAGTCGATGGACTAAACGCACTGCAGAGGATGGCAGTGTAGCACTGGTAAGCGTCGGGTCGGATGGTGGGTAACATGAGATTAAATGACTCCGATTAATACACCACTGATGGTAACTCCCTCAAACTCATTTATTAATAATAATAATGCTGTTGGCTCAAGAAACGTCACTCTAGGAGAAATATCAACGTCTGCTTTCCTGAGAACAACCAACGTGCATGTAGGTTAGGTGGATTATCCGAGTCGCTCATTTGCAGAGTCTGCGGGGGGGTTAGAAGACCTCCGAATTTTTAATAATAAACGAATATATGTTTCGTGTTGTCACAATCTATGTCTTTGCCTTGTCGGAGATTGTTTGTGTGAACGCAGACGAGAAAATGGAGTCGAAAATCGAGCTTCGAGGCTGGAAAACGAGCTCCGAGGCACGAGGTCACACAAGAACGAAAGACGCAGTGGGAGGGGGCACGTGTGAAGAAGAAAAACAGAATGTGGACCTATCTATTGTCCCTGGTCTTGTAGTTCATTTTTTATGTAGTCTACATCTGTATCAGCCATTCAGAAAAGCTCTTGGCCCAAGTCGGCCACTCGTTCTTGGCATGTATGAGAGTGTGTGCCAGTGGGTGGCATGGGAGAGTTGGAAAGTGGGCTACTCTCCGATGTAAATCTGCTAATCAAAGAAATCCCAAGGCCCGAGGGCCTGAATACGTTCACGAGACAGGAACAGCCAGAATAGAAGTGACCTCGAATGACGATGGGAAGAAAGCTAGGAGGCAGATGAAGCCAACAGGAGCAGAATAGGAATCGACGAAAGGGTGAGGGTGATAAGAAGGGGCTAGGATGTCCACGTGGGTGCAAGAAATGAAGATTACACACGCACTCACTCAGAAGACCGACCCTCGGCCGCTTCCCACTTCAGACACTGTTGCAAGTGGTCGGCCCTGGGGTTTGTGCCAGATGACGTCAGTCCACATTCAGGGAGGGTGAATTGAGATCAAACTCGAATGTCGCACGCCTTGTTCAGCGGCTTTGTCTGTAGCTCGTTTGCTTGCGACCGTGGTGCGGGTTCCAAGCAAGGAAGTCTAAGTAATAGAGGCGTTAGCGGCAAACTTGGAGTGTCCCGACGTACTCCATTGATGTGGACGGAGCGGCGAGCAGACTCGTCGTGCCAGTACAAATTATGAAACATAACTTTTTTTTTGAAGTCTGCATTTGTACTCCGCAACATGTGGCTACGACAAAGACGCGGTCCCGGGGGTGGGCTGTAAAGGCGGCTGGGGAAGTAGGGAGCGTAGCAGTGTACTTGACGGTTTCGTGGTGTGGGTGGGTGGGGGAAGTGCATAGTAAGGTTTACAGGTACACTAATTAACAGGCGCGGGTCGACTTGATGAAGAGGCTTACAGCTTTCCGTCCTTGGGCCGTGCTTAGTAGAATGGGAAGCGAGAGGTCGCGGTCCACTGTGCGGACAATGTCACGACGGGCGTTGTTGTAGAGTGGGCAGGCCACTATAACGTGTGCGACAGTTTGTGTATGTGCCCCGCAAGGGCAGTTGACTCTTCGTGGGCAGGTCTGGGCGGAACTTGGCCGTGTACGATCCGATGAAGGTGTGGCTTGTGATGAGTCTGATGAGGGTGGAGAAGGCCGCCCTCTCGTGAGCCTTTGATTCTTGGATCACTGGTGGGGTTTTGCCATTGAGTGGGGCGGGTGGGGAGATGAGGAGGTGGTGGGTAACCGTTGCCAGTGGCCCTACGTGCGACCTCAGGCTCTTTCGGGCCGCCGGAAGCTGCACAGGTCCACGTGTGCCGTCCACCGTGACCTAACTTACTAGATTTCAGTTGGAAAGAAACAATGCACACCAAAAGACTCTATCTGGCAGGGTCGGTACGTCAATCGTTGTGGGATACTCGGAGAATCAGCGATGCCCGTAGAGGCATACTTGACATTTTGTGAACACGTTCAACGCAAAATGAGTCGGAGGTCAACCGGTCCAGTCGCTTGCAAGCTCTAGTATTTCGTAGCGCCACTTCCTGTTGTGTGAAAAACAGAGGAGAGACAGCGGACAGAGGAGTGAATAAAACGAGCGGGAGCGGGCACGCGCGTGGATACACAGAGGAGGGGGAGGATGTGACGACTTGGACGAGACTCTCTCGAGCCTCGTTTTTACAACTTACTGTATGTTTTCTAGACAAAGGTAGGGGTGCTAATTTAGAAGGGACTAGATCGACTAAATGAATGGCTTCGAGAACGGCCGCTCGATGTGGACGTGGGCGCGGGACTAATTGAAGTCCTCTGCGCGAGAAGCTACTCTAGATCTAACTAAATAAGATATAGTCGAGCCGAAAATGGAATGGTATGGCAGGTTACGGCTGTGGGAGATCGCCCCCAACGGGGAGCGATCGTTATCCAGGGAGCCGTGGACGCTGGCAATCCCGTCCTTGGCGTCCCTTAACGCTGGGCGCCGTCCTTGGCCGCCAGCCTCGTTCCCACGTCCTCATAATCCCTCAACATCCTGGCCTTCTGGTATCACACCGGTCTCACCGCTGACAAGCTCATATTCTCTCCTTTCCTTTTCAGTTCTTTTCTCACAGGTTGATGAGAAATCTCTCCAAGCGGCTCTCTGTCCTCGCAGTGCGCACGAGAGTTTGTATGCGCATCGCAGTTGATCCTTATCTCCACGAATCGTGACACGATGGAAGGCCTTTTGTGGGAAACAGTTTCATTTTATGGTCCACAACATCAAGTTGCTATTTCTCAGAATCGCACAATGACAGTAACGAAAGCGCTGATATTAGTTCCAGTGTCGGGTTTCCACCCGAGCTGGTCGTCTAGGCCCCAGTTCATGCTCGTTCTCAAATTTCCTGCGGCGATGACGACTCGGTATCCTTGAATCCGCAGGGTGAGTCTCGAGACATTGTCTCGCCTAACCATATTTATATCTCGGACGGGCTCCTTTTGCAGGGGGTGAATACGAGGGGAACGACGTAGGGTTCGCGAAAGGATTGATAATGCCTATTTGTGGCTGTTCGGCATCAAAACGGAAGCACCCTTGTCGCGTGTCAAATCTAAGGTGCATTTGACAGCCGTGGGTTAGCTCAGTCTGTTATTCCTTGATGAAGGGTTTATTTCTCTATGAGGTGAGCCTTGACTAGTTCATGTCTTATCGTGATTCTCATTCTCTACATAGAACGAGCCGGTCTCAGTCTGCCTAGGCCTGTAATTTTGAGAAGACTGAGCCTGTAGTGAGGGTCATCGAAATCGGGTCTGAAAATCGTGATCTCCGGTCGTCCCCTTCGATTGCAGACACGGTGGTGTCTTGACTCGGTAGCGTTCATCAGGGCCGTCTCTGTGATAGGCTGATGCTAGGCTGATATCCACCAGTACCTTCAAAGTCACATCGCTTGTTCTGTGTCCCGTTGGAGTTGCTGGATAAGTACCGATATTGGCTGGGACACAACTCCGAGACCAAGATGCTATAGTTAACCCGACATCTCTACTAATATTGGCTCAGAACTCCGCCTGCACATACCCAAGTCATCAGCGGTATAAAGCCAGCCATTTCCCATGCGTGTCTGACCAATGCCTTTGCCTCTTGAACGTTCTATCCTCTTCTCCCAATTCGACTTATATTTTCAGTGCAGTGTGACAACCATGATACTTCTGAAAACTGTCCTCACTCTCTTCGTTGCAACTCTTGCTTTTGCTCTCCCGGGCCTGTCTGATGATGATACAGGTGCGTTGTTCTTGTATTTTTTGAAGAAGTTCGATAAACTAAACGCACTGCATGTGGGTGACTCTCGTCAAGATATAGTCTACCCCGGACCCCAGATTCCACGTAATGACAAGAAGTAATACACCACTGATGGTAATTCCCACAACTTTTTTTCAATCCTTTTGGCTCAAGAACCTTCACTCTAAGGCAAATATCAATGACTGCTTTCCTGAGAACAACAAACCCGCATGTCAGATAGGTGGATTATCCGAGTTGGATGAGAGAGAGAAGACCTCCGAATTTTTTAATGATAAACGAATATATGTTTCCTGTTGTCACAATCCATGTCTTTACCTTGTCGGAGATTGATTTTGTGTGAGCGCAGAAGAGGACAATCTATCTTTGCCCTCTGAGGCTGCCAGGGACATTCCTGAGGTAAATAATAAATGGTCGATAGATTTGCACACGGACCCCTTGACGGGCCCTGGAGCGTACATGCGAATATCAATAAAGAGGGAAGAGAACAGTTGGAGACACGTCACTGCCACACTATTGCGCGTTTCCAGGTCCAGATTCGCAACTAATCGAGATATGGAGTTGAAATGTGAAGAATCATATCTAGAACACAGAATAATCTACAAGTAATCATTCTATTGACCACTAATACGTCTATACGGGTGTGCTCCAGATATCTTCAGAACGTCTCTATCCCCCGAGAAAATTTTCGAAGGTAACGGCCGAGCTGGCCTTACACTGTAATGCCAGGTTACCATCGATGGGTTGATGATTCAAAGATTCGGCTCGGACATGTTATGCCGTGGCTGTGAGCAGTGACGCGAGTGTGTTCTGGCAGAGCATGGAGAGAAAGAGAGTGAAACATAGATACGGAAGGTATTAGGGTGACCATGATGCGGCTAGTCGGCCGTCCTCAATATAATAGCTCAAGTGCAAACGCCAGAATGATGGGTAGCGCGGCGAGCAGAGGTCCCAGGCCGTGCACAAGCAGTGACCAAGACAGTCGCTTCGTATTTTCAGGGGCAAGGCGACGCAACGAAGATCAATAGCGTGCGGAGAGCTTGTTCGATCGAAAGAGGGCCAGTGGATAGAGGTAAACGGGATGAAAGAAGAGCATGCTGATGCGGCACACGCAGGATCATGAGCGTGTGCTCCAGTGGGTGGCATGGGGTGTTGGAAATTGGCGTACTCTCCGATGTAAATCTGTTGAAATCCCAACGCAGGAGGGCCTGGATACGATCACGAGACAGGCACAGCCAGAATCGAAGTGACCTCGAATGACGATGTGAAGAAAGCTATTAAAAGGCAGACGAAGCCGACAGGAGCAGTATATAACAAGATAGGAATCGACCAAAGGGTGCCAGTGAGGATGATGAGGGACTACTAGTAGGATGTCCCCGTGGTGCAAGAAATGAAGACCACGCACGCACTTACTCGGAAGGCCGCCTCCCACTTCAAACGATATTGCAAGCGGTCGGGCCCCGGGGTTTGTGCCAGGTGACGCTAGTCAACATTCAAGGAGATCGAAATCGATGCCGCAGCACGCCTTGTTCAGCGGCTTGTCTGTAGCTCGTTTGTTTGCGATCGTGGTGCGGGTTTCAAGGAAGCTTAAGTAATAGAGGACATTGATGTGGACGGAACAGCGAGCAGACTCCGAGTCGTCGTGCCAGTAGAAAAAAAAAAACATGAAACATGGCGACCTCCGAGTCAGGCTCCTTCGGGCCGGAAGGTCATCGAAATCGTCTAAAAATTTTGAATGGGTGAGCTATGTCCTGAATAGTACATGCCCTTGAGTTATGATCTTCTTTTGTTATTAATAATAACGACGACTAGGACAGCCCGGATTCGGAATGTAGTCGATCTTGTTGAAACGTCAATATATGTGCATCATCTCCGGATGCAGACACGGTGGTGGTCGCTTCAACCGAAGAGATCATCTGCTCAAGGCTCTCCATAAATGCACGCAATATGCAGTCCCGACAGTGTTTCACATGACTTGCCCGGGTACAAGGCCTAAGCGTTCGTGTTGCTGAACAGGACGTGACATACACGGGCGAGGTCTCGGGATTGCGGCGACTCATTGAGATGGCCGAAGCGTGCGAGGCTCAATCCAAAAGGGTTCAAGTTGTCGAGAACGTAGCCTCAGAGTAGTAGGACTAGGCGACTGTCAGCAAGCGCGCAGATCGTCGTGAGGCTGCTGCGCATGAGCAGGTCAAGCGAGAAAGTCCGTCGTCAACGTGCCAGTGAAGATGATTGGCCATACCGGGACCGTGCACAGAGAATCGGAGATGTGGCGTGGGCGCTCGACGCTGCCACCCGCACTGCTGAGATAGTATGAAGTGATTATACCCATTTATTATAACGTTTAACGTTTATTAATAACCTCGAGTTAGCAAATTTGGTACACCATTTAAATAGCATTCACTAGCTGGATTTTAGCCGAGAAACGAATGGTCTATTGATAAAGACATTTACGAAGTACAAGGTTAGAGACAATCAAGGTGAAACCGGAGATAATTTGACAAAGTAATGGCGCTCGCTAGGTGCATTTTGGCCGAGGAACGTCTACGATGACGTGACGTTATATTGGGCGTTACCATTTGTCGACGCTGGCATGACTTAGGCGATCGTTAGAGTCGTCTACTTCAATTATTGCTACGCTATTCAAGATTAGCAGCTGGGGGTTTTCGTGATGACTTGCTGGATAAATACCTATATTACTGCTGGGACAAGGAGCCGACAACTCCGAGACCGAGGCGCTGCAGTTAACCAGAAATCTCTACCGATATTGGCTCAGAACTCCGTCTGCACGGACCCAGGTCGTCAGCGGTATAAAGCTAGCACTTTCTCCTCACTATCTGACCAACGTCTTCGCCTCTTGAACGCTCTATCCTCTTCTCCCACCTTGACTCCAAGTTATATCCAGTGTAGTGCGACAACCATGATACTTTTGAAAGCTGTCGTCGCTCTCTTCTTTGCGACTCTTGCTTTTTCTCTCCCCACTTCCCGGGATGGGCCCATTATAATAAGTGCGTTATTCTAGTTTTTTTAGAAGAAGTTCGATGAACTAAACCCACTGAAAGTTGATGACCCTGATGGAGGTCATTGAAACCAGAGTCTGGCAACAAGGTGTAATACACCCCGATGGTAATTCCCTCAAGCTTATTTAATCCTGTTGACTCAAGAAGTTTCACTCTAGGAGAAATATCAATGACTGATTCCCTGAGAGCTACCAACACGCATGTGGGATACGGGAATTATGTCGCTCGTTTCAGACATTGTGGGCGAGAGTGAAAAGACCTTCCGAATTTAATTAATAAAAGAATACATGTTTCGTTTTGTCACAACCCATGTCTTTGCCTTAGGGTGGATTGATTTTGTGTGAGTGAAGACGAGGAAAATCTATATTTTCCCTCTGAGACATTTCTGACGTAAGTAACAGGTGGCCGGTGGTAGATTTGCACACGGACCCCTTGACAGGCCCTGGAGCGTACATCGCGAATGTCATAAATAAGGAGGGAAGATAACAGTTGGAGACACGTCGCTGCCATACTGTTGCGCATTTCCGGGAAAAGATTCGCAGCTGCTCGAGATATGAGATGAAATGTGGAGATCAGATCTAGGACACAGAATAATGTTCAAGTAATCATTCTATTGACCACCAACTTGAATACGTCTAGACAGGTGTGCTTCAGATAACATCAGAACGTCTCCATCCCCTGTCGAAGGTAGCGGCCGAGCTGGCCATACACTGTTCCCTGTGATACTCAAAGCCTAGTGCCAGGTTACCTCCGATGGGCTGATGATTCAAAATTTGGCTCGGACATGTTATGCCCTGGATGTGACACGGGTGAGCTCTGGTAGAGCATGAAGGGAAAGAAAGTGAAAGATAAATACGGAAGACATTATTGATAAGGTGGTTATGATGCGGCTAGTCGGCAGTTCTCAATATAATGGCTCAAGCGCAATCGCCAATGATGGGCAGCGCGGCAGGCAGAGCGTGTACAAACAGTGACCAAAATAGTCACTTCGTATTCCCAGGGGCAAGGCGATCCATAGCGTGTGGAAAGCTTGTTGAATTGAAAGAAGTTCAGGGATAGATGTGAACGAGATGAAAGAGGAGCATACTCATGCAGCGCGCGCAGGATCATGAGCGTGTGTGCCAGTGGGTGGCATGAGGGGGTTGGAAAGTGGGGTCCTCTGCTGCGAATCAAAGTAATCCCAACGCCCGAGGGCCTGGAAACGATCACGAGACAGGCACAGCTAGAATGGAAGTGACGATGGAACGAGAGCTAGGAGGCCAACGAAGCCAACCGGAGCAGGATATAACAAGATAGGAATCGACCAAAGGGGGCTAGGATGTCCCGTGGTGCAAGAAATGAAGACCAGGCATGCACTCACTCGGAAGGCACGCTTCCCACTTCAGACGATATTGCAAGCGGTAGTGACTCTCCCCCCGGGGTTTGTGCCAGATTTGGCCAGTCCATATTCAGGGAGGGTGAATTGCAAAAGAGGGCGAATTGAAATCGAACTCGATGTCGCACGCCCTGTCCAGCGGCTTGTCTGTAGCTTGTTTGCTTGTGATCGTGGTGAAGAAAGCGGCTTAGGTAATAAAGGACATCGATGTATGAATGGGTAGATGTTGTTTTGGTCGGTCCAGCACCTAAAAACGAGGACTGCTGCCATTGAAGAGATCGCTTTCGGGGAAGGATACGAACGCCCACTGGCGTCCCTGTGTGATGAACACGTTATGGACCGATTTCCATCGTACTGTGCAGAGATGAAGATGGTTAAGAACAACAAGTTCTTGGGGGATTCCCTCCCATAAATTGGTGCAGCTAACAGGAGTGGACCCGTCAGAGGCGGACAGTCGTTATACAGTATTGAACGGTGAGTGAGCAACCAGCCCGCATCAGCGCATCGAGTGCTGGTGGACGGCCACTCCAAACTCCGAGCAAGAAGGGCATATCACGACAGCTTCACCATATGTTCCGCCCCGTGTACCAAATATATGAGGCAGTGGACTATTAGGGTAAAGACCCATGACTGGGATGAAAGGAATATGAGGGCCCTGCCGACACGGATCACGTAATGTGCCTTCGTCCTATCTGCCTCTGGTTGGCAGCACCCCCTATGATTTTCTGTAGAAGTTTAGTTGAGGTACTGGTAACATTTGACAACCTTCTGCATTTTTTAATGTGTCTATCCTACCCCTCTTACGAAAACACAACAGAACGAGTAACGACAATAGGGGAATACGAGGAAGAGAAACAGTTCGATCGACGTGCGTCAAAGCCAGAATAGATGGTTAAGAAGTATTCGATAAACAAGTAAGTAAAAAAGTCCGAAGCGTAAACACGCACGGCTCCCTAGATATACCAGAAAAAAACAAATAAGAAATAAACAAACATATTCCATTTGTCGTTGTGTGTGGTTCAGACGCTCAGACACCAGGGGGATTGAACCCAGTAAGATTTGGCCACATGCCAATCTTTGCAGGGTCACCGCCAATCCGAACAAACACCCCGTGCGATGGCGTAGGACCGTCCAGGATGAATAGCTGGTGCCATCCGGGGGGAGAGACGTTCGCATTCGGTGGCGCAGTGACAGTGCAAATGTTGCCCTTGCACGAAAACGCAGGAAAGATGATCCGATTACCCATCGAGTTTCCGTGCGTGCTCGAAGTTGCCGCCACGAGCGAGACCCTCATGCCGGACGTCCGACCCTGGAAAAGCTGAACGGTGATCTGGAACTGTCCACCGTAAGCCCAGTCTTTGTTCGATACGGTCACGACGGGCTGTGTAAAGCCCTGCGTCAGATACGGCGGAATGTACACTTCGATTCGTAGCTCCTCGGGGAGTCCAGGCGTCCTGGAATCTGAGCCTGAAATGAGCACGCGGCCGTCTGGAAGAAGCGTCGCCTCGGAGTGGTACATCCGCGCGATGGTGGTACTGCTGAGGATGGAGATACGCGAGTTGACAGGTTTAGTAGGATTGTAGAGCAGCGCAGACAGGTTTGGATCGCTTGCGCGATTGAAGCCGGCGAGACCCTGATGCGCGCCATTCACGATCAAATAAGTGCCGTCAGGGAGCACCACAATGCAAGGCATAACGCGCTTCGAGGGCTATAATCAAACGGACGCTCAGTGTCAGTCAGTAATCTCGTGTAAATGGGAATGCGCGGACCATTCGCTCAATCACCCAGGTTGGGTTGACAGAGTCAGGCTGGATTGACACGCAATTGTCCAGAGCGACGGCAGTGGGGGCAGAGCCACCGCAAGTCAGTATAGTAATTGGATCCGTATATGGGGCGTGTTGAGGTAAGAGGACGGAAGTGCCTTCCATCGGGTATGTGCGACCAGCAAGGAAGTTATTCACAGCGCCAGGTATATTAGGGAGAGTTCGAACGGTCTGAAAAGTTCCTGGGTCAAGGAGGCGTGCCTCGTTGTAGTAACCTGCCCTTGTGAGTCAGCAAAGTTAGTTCTGGGAGTCAGCCGAGTCCAAACTTACCAGCGAAGATACGACCGCTTGGAAGAACATGAAGGAATGGGTAGAGATTGTATGGGTCGGTCCGCTGCAGCCAGTCAAGGAAGACTAATGTACTACCCCCAGCAATACGAGGAAGAATCTCAAGCGAAGGGGTGGGCGGGCCATTCGGGCCGTTCTCACCACCTACAACGAGAACGCTGCC
>QLPA01005858.1:8801-31018 GCA_003313945.1 Lactifluus pinguis | reverse complement strand
GCTGTCGTGCGGCCGCCTTCTACTTTGTTGAAATGATGGCCCTTCAATTGGCGCTGTCCAAGTCTGCCAGCGCGTAAAGCAATATTCAACTTGCTCGCAACTCTTACGAAGGCCTTCTCATTCGTGGGAGTCTCTGGGTAAATATACGCCTAGGATGGATGAGCATTGTAACAAGGATTGCATCCAGAGAATGAAACGAACTTGACGGAACTCGTCAATGATGACTATAGCTTTGCTGCTTCCAGGAAGTTGATAAACCTCCAACAAGGGCCCGGAGATGAGGTCAATCCCCTCTAGAACCGCACCAGCTGACGACTTGCCCGAAACATCCTCTCCTGTGAGTGCATTGACGTGGAATATCACTGTGTCGACCAATCCCTTAAAGCCAAATCAGTCCTCCCTTTGCGAAATCAAGATAGGCAAAACTGCACATTATTAGCCCATCGTTGTGTAACCAAAACCACCTCAGGGGAGCCCCCATCTACGACAGTTCGCACTACAAACAACTTGCTTGGGATGACTTGTCCTCCGATTTTCGCTGCCCAGCCAAGGCCCAGCATCCGGCTCCAGAGCACGGCACCATTGCTCGAGTCTAACCCATAAATTTTGCCGAGGTCGTTAGCGGCCACGATGACCTGGCGGAAACCAAAGGCGTCGCGCGCAAGAGGATCAGAGGCAGTTGTCGTCAAAGAGGTTGGCACCACGCGCCGGTGGGCAGATGCGAAGGAAGCCGTCGTGAACCTGTTCAAAAGACGGAACAAATAGAGGGGTAGTCCCTAACCAAGGCACACGACATTTACAAGTGAGCACAGCCTGTCGCCAAATAACGCACCTTTGCGCTTGTAAGCTGCCGCCTGATGCGCTCAACAAACATCTCGTCTTGGTGGACGATGTGCGCCGTAATAGATTTCCGTTCCGGTAGCTCGACCATCTCAGCCACCTGAAGCATCGATAGGCCCTCTTCTCTTGTCCATTGCACGATGTCACCCTGCCAAAGTTGAACGGCACCCGTTGTTGTCGTCAAAACCAGGAAAGGAGGTAGATTGCGCTCTTTCGCATTTGTCATGTACGACGCTACCTGACCAAGTAATCCAAAAGTCAAGACATGCTTGAGAACCGAAATAGGTTATTTACATGACTTATAATCCCGTGTTTTTGCGTATCAAAGTCGAATGTGAAGCCAGAGACAAAACCTTGTTTTTCGGCGAGGGGAGGGTAATACACGTGTACTGCAGCTTTCTGACGAACGACATATCGAGTGAGCTTAGATTGATAGGTGGCCACAGTCGGACTTACACCCAGCATAAACGACCAGAACACGCGTCCTATATAAGGCAAGCCATCCTTGTCCAGCCCACCAAGATAAAACGACTCGGCGAATTGATCTGATTTTGCCTGAGGGCATCGCATAGGCAAGGCAGTAGATATGATAATATATGCTCACCGAGTCAGAAAACTCCCATATAACTTTCGGACCTGCCTTTTCTGCGTCGAGCTTGAGAATCCGACCCGTATCGTCGGTCTTCAACGCGACGAAAAGTCCCTTGCCTTGCAAACCAACATCAATTATTTTGTTATAAGCGGGGCCCTTCACCGAGGTGGGTTTCTCCTTGAGGTTGGGCACGAGACCAAGAGAACGAATGGTTCCAGCTTCCAGCCAAACAACACGTGGGTCGACGGTTATGGTATCGGAAGAAAGAGAAAGTATGCCAGATGACCCTTCCGTAATATTTGAGGGAACATCAACGAAGGCAAGAGGCTCTCCGGTAAGGGCAGATAGTGATGTTACGTGCAGGGTTTGGGATGAGGGTGATTTCGTGATCCCAACGACATAGACTGTGGATCGTCTAGTGACCAACTTTGCGTAGATGACAGAAGAGCTGAGGAGGGTTTATAGAGAATGAGTGAATAAACGAGTCTAGAGAACGACTTACGTGTTGTCAGGGGACTGCCAACGCCAGTGTACCGTACCATCTTCTCCGATGCGCTGCACCGTATGGCCGCAGGTCAGGGCGAGGATATCAGGGGATTCTTCCATAACTGCCACTGCTGTCCCAAGACCAAATTCATCAGGGTCGAGAACATAACTGGCCTGAGGTGGATGCAAGAGCTTTTCCAGTAGGAGCTGTCCTGTCGAATAGTCGATGCTTCTGAGAAATGCGCCGCCCGGTCCAGATAAAGACACAATCACTGCGCAAGCGTGAGATGGAATGAGCGCATGACAAGACGATACTAACCATCTCCGTGTCTTTGGTAACGTACGATAGCATCATCGGGTTCGAATATAAATCGCCATGCTATAGCGAAGTTAGCCGTTGGGGGGAGCGGTGACACAGTTAACATATACCTAGTGAGCCGTTCGAGGCATGTAAAGCAGCGAGTACATTACTTCTCGTTGCCGTGAGCACTATAGGTGCTCTTCCCGGCTTGTTGTGGAAAGTGGGAGCGGTGGAGAGGGAGGTGAGCGGTACGCCTACGTAGGGCTGATGCCAGTCGACGATGCCAACATCTGATTTGTGCAATGCAGCAAGGGCTGGAGAAAGATTGGCCAAGATGAGGCCAAGAAGATAGAAATGGCGCATATAGTCGACCACGCACAACGCGTACACAACTGGCCACGAGACGAGAGGATGTGTGACTTTAAAAATTACGTAATATAATGGGGATGAATATAAACCGGTTAATGGGCAAACTGCGACGTGCTGTCTCCACTCTAAGGAGGACCTGAACTGAACCCCTCAATTGCGCATCACAATGTCGACAAACTCAACTGTGACACCGCTCGCATCGAATACTCTCTTACTACGTCGTCAACTTGCAGAGTTGACAAAGCACCCAGTCGAGGGCTTTTCTGCCGGTGTGTATCCTACTATACTCTTGCGCCCCTTCCAACTCCCCCGTCCTGACAGCCATCTTCGCGAAGGACTTGTTGATGAGAACAATCTCTACGAATGGGATGTCATGATAATTGGGTTCGCTTTCTCTCCTCTAACCTCCCCCTCTCCACCACTTATCCTCCTTACCGGGCGCTGTGGGCGCTGATATCCGATGATTCGATCTCAGCCCTGCTGATACTCTCTAGTATGTATGCATGTGTCTCCTTTGTTACTCGTGTCGTTATCCTGTGTCTCTAGTGAGGGTGGCTTTTTCAAAGCACGATTAACCTTTCCCACCGAGTTTCCTCTTCAGCCTCCCAAGATGCGCTTTATCACCCCGATGTGGCATCCTAATAGTGCGTTTCCATCTCATCATGCAATTCTTTTTTCCTCATCTGAAACCCCACGTCGTATAGTCTATCCCGATGGGGTCGTGTGTATTTCGATCCTTGTAAGCACGCTAAACGTCTCGTTGGAGTATGCGGCCTCATTGATTTCCCTCTACCAACCATCACAGCATGCCCCCGGCGACGATCAGTACGGATATGAGGACGCGGGGGAACGATGGGTACCTGTGCACACCGTCGAGTCAATCGTCAGTCTCGTCATGAATGGTCAACCTTACTTAGCTAACTCGAGTCATCCCTAAACGCAGCTGCTGAGCGTCATCTCCCTGCTTTCCTCCGAGAAGCCAAATCTGGACAGCCCTGCGAACGTTGACGCTGCAAAGGAGGTCCGGACAGACTTTGCTGGTACGTATCGACCCCTGTGTTTTCTACATGAATAACACCATATATCCCAGCTTATAAGAAGAAAGTCCGGCGCCTCGTCCGCCGAAGCGCTGAAGAGGCATTCGAGTAGTTGACTTCGTGCATGCATAACGACCTGTTCTCTGATGGTTTTCATGACTTTCTGTTACTTTCGCCTCTACTCCCCCCTTCCCCTCACACTCATCCATCGGTTACTCTGCTATCGAATTATCCTTGCAATGTTTCTACAAAACGGAGATGATATATGGAAAGAAAGGCGGGTAGGTGAGAACTTAGCCTGCTTCGGCGAAGATATTATCTATTTTATCGGCATCGTCACATATTTTGTGTTCTATCAACGTATAGCCATTGAATTACAGCGGGCGCAAGCGCATGTCCAAGAAAGGCGAAAGGACTCGGAGGACAGCGCAAACTTGGTATATATGTTCACCCGCGGCAGCCAGCCAAGGAATCATACAATGGTAGGTAAATAACGACAAGGCACACGAAAAGACTTGTACAGTAAGAAAGGGATAGGGGTGGCAAGATGCATGGCGAGTGCGATAGGAGATATCCAACAACGTAAGCAGGAGAAAGAGAAGGGCAGGCAATAAACTGATGCCGCCAGGCGTTTATGTAGTCTGCTTATTCGTACGGAATCGTAAAAGTGGGGCTAGTCCAGACAGGGCACACGGCTTCTTTAGAAACTCATGCTATAGGTAGACGTAAGAACAAAGAAATGCCCATATGAATCGCTGAAAAGACGCACCTCAAGCAACTCGCTCGCTGTTGCACGGCTCTTCACATCCACACATAGGCAAACGCTCAAAAATGACTTGAGCTCGCGTGAAAGCGCTTCGGGCTTCTTCAGGGTAGGCGTGCCATTTGTCGCGATCAAGTAGAGCGCTTTGAGTGGTTCTTCATCAAGATATGGTGGCTCCTGTTCTATCATCTCGATAGCCATGATACCGAGCGACCAGATATCGACCTTCGCTCCGTACTCTTTCTGCTTCACAACTTCTGGCGCCATCCAATACGGGGTGCCTACCATCGTTGCGCGCTTCGACTTCTGGTCAGTCAGCTTCGCGCAGAAGCCGAAATCGGCTAGGAAAGAAAAAATAATTCAGTTGAATTACAGGATGGGAATCCTTGAAGAGACGCACTGATTTTAACTCGCCCCGCTGCATCGAGCAATACATTGTCGGATTTGATATCGCGATGGATAATATGCTGGCTATGTAAATGTCCGAGACCTTTGCATGTCTGCCAGTTGTCAGTCTACGTGTCCCAAACGCTGGAAGAAATACGATTCAAACCTCGTTTGAAATGCAGGCGATTTGATCTTCCTCCAGCGTATTGTTTTCAATTATGTCGGTCAGCGCACCCCCTTCCATGAATTCCATGACCACCCAAAGTTCATTCCCGCGCACGAGATAGGAGTTCAGGAAATTGACAATATTCGGATGCCGGCTCTCCTTCATCACCATAATCTCATTCACAATGAGCTCCTTGCGTGGCTGCGTCGTGAGATCCATCTCCTTAATCGCAACCTTCTTCCCCGTTGCAAGTGTCTTGGCGACATACACATGTCCAGAGGCACTGCAACGAGTTGTGCTGAGTCACGGAATTATATTCTAGAATTTGAGGGATGACGTACCCCTGACCGATCTTCTTGATCTTGCTAAATAGCAGCTTTGGGTCCCCTGAATCAACTACACTGCGCATCTTTTCCATGATCTGGGCCTCAGTCATGGTACTAATCCGCTTCTCAACCTCTTTCGGCTTGGACTTCTCAAGCGCGGCGGCGGCGGCGGCGACACTTCCGGTGTTAGAAGCCTTGCTATCATCAGTATCATCAACGACAGCGGTGATCCCACCGGGCTGCAACTTTTTGGTAGTCTGCAAAGGTTTGACGGACAGTGGGCTGACGTTCGCGTTGGCAGCATTCGGCTGCGTGGCGGGGGTGGTGTTTGAAGGTGCCGATTTAGCGGCCGCGAGTGCGGGCCGCTGTTGCTCGTCTTCCAAGCGCTCTTTCTCTTTCTCTTGTTCCCGCTGTGCCCGTTGTCGTTGCTGCTCTCGTTCACGCTCTCGCTCCCGTTCGCGCTCCCGTTCCCTCTCGCGCTCCCGCTCGCGCAAACGTTCGCGATCCCGGTCTTCGGGTCGCGGCGTCTGCATCGAGTCTTTGCGGTCTGAGAGAGTTACATCACCCGGACTCTGAGCTTTGGTGCGTTGCCTCTGGTCTGAATGATCTGGCTTTGCGGCAGAAGGTGCAGACTGCGAGGGTGGTGTGGATGGTGCAGGGCGGTTGCCAGTGAGGAGTGGGCGTGGTGGGGCAGGACGTGTGGCGGAGAGACCAGGCAGCGCGGGTCTCTGAGTCCCGTTTGTCTGGGAGACACCAATTGTATGAGAATATGTGCCATTGACGTACTCAGCGGCACGTTGAGCACCCAATGCGAGATTTGTACTAGGAGAGTCTGCGTTTGAGACGGGTGGGGCGGAATCTTGCCGGAGGAGTTGAGGTCGAGGGCTCTCAGCAAGTGGCGGTAGCTTTCCGAGGCCTCCGAGGCCTGTACCGGCACCGAATCGAGCTAGGATCCAATCTGAGAATATGATAGATGATGGGAATGCAGGGAGGCGCACGTGTGTTGGTAGCACTCGTTATCCGCGTCGCTGGCGAAAGACCCATTTCCTCCATCTCACGTTTCTGATGATCAGTGTAGAATTCGAGCACATCGAGAACTGCCTGTGGATTACGCTGATAATCTTCGCGTGTTATTGCTGACTGAGTGAGTAACTTGCTCCACTGTTCGGGCATGCCCTGTTCGCTGTTGGCAGGTTGCTAGAGTTAGAAAAGAGGTGATAACGTACTGTAAAGCCGCCGGAGACGGGGTCGAACCCAACATGGACTTTGTGGACGAAATTTGTGGGATTGCTCACACCGCTGAGGGGACTTCGAGAATAAATATCGTCCTGCCATCCATATAATTCCTCGTCCCCCTTCATAGAGAGGTAATAGCGTTTGTCTCTCGTTTCGAGGAGTAAACAATAGGGTTTCAAGTCTGTACGTTCGACATTGGCCAAGTCACGGAGTTGGATGATACTCTGAGGGGGTGCCGCCTGTCAAGACAACGGGTAAGTCTCGGACCCCAAAGGATTGCTCCGAATAGCTACGGAAACGAGGCGCATCTACGCATATGATGGCTTCGCGAACAAAACAGAGATCGCGCGTCGAGTAGCCTTCAAATCGGGGCGGGTACATGTCGGAGGCTAGCACAAAAACTCACCTCGTTCTTGTGTACAGAAAGTGATTGCTCCCTGAGTACCAACCACTTCTCTCGCCAGATCCAGCTAGCAAAGGCATCTTCCTTAAAGCCGACGGGACCCTGACGAACAATACCTGACATGATTGGAATTGCCGAGGTACGATTCGGGAATCCGCCGATGTTTGGTGTGCCACCGATGCCCGAGTAAGAAGGTGCATAGGAAGAAGTTGAGGCTAGGGATGGAGCAAGCGTTAGGGAGGAACTGCTGGAGAAGGCAGTTGAAGATGAGCTTGTAGACGCTTGACGGACGGGAACTTGTGGAGCGGGGCGGGAGGGCGTGAGCGAGGTAGCAGTAACCTGGTTAAACGCCATGAGAGGGGGTTAAAGTGGAGAAGGAGGACGGGAAGGGTGAGCGGGCGTGTCAAGTGTGTTAAGATGAGTTGATGTGGTACGAGCGCACAGAAGACCAGTTGTGGATTCAATGTGGAATTGTGGCCGATCGGAGACGAGGAAAATGTGAGGCGAGCCGAAAAATAAAAGAAAAAAGAAGAAAATAAAAGAGAATCGTAAAGTTGGTAGGAGATGGTGATGGTGGTGACACTAACTCAGGTCGTAGCTAAGGTCCAACTCGGACCAGCCACTGACTGACTGGCAGGCGGTGCTTGATGCTTGATGACCTGATACAGTACTAACCCTCACCCTTTTTCTACTGTATCTTCCCTACGGTAAACATTTGACCATACTACTAGGCGTATAAGTTCCGTCGGTTGGATTGCTCAAGTACGGGGATGAACGTAGAGTAGGACAAAAAAAAAACAAAAGAATAACCCGCGCCTACTTGTTCTTCGTGTGTCTGTGAGTACCAGCCATGTCAGCGCGATGGCTCGAAGGGCAAGAATAATCAAACACACGCACTTATACACGAACCGCTTTTTTGTATGCGAAAATTCTCCCAACTTGTGCCCGATCATGTCCTGCGTAACCGTCACAGGGACGTAGTCTTTTCCGTTGTGCACGAGAAACCGAACACTACAAATCGATGTCAGGTTCAACCACCCCACTCTTGGGAGTAACAAAAGTCAGATCGATCACCTACCCGACAAAATTTGGTAGGATGGTGCACGAACGCGCATCAGTTTTTATTGGGGTGTTGTTTGCAAGCGCTTCGCGTATGTTGGGGAACGCAACGAAGAACGGTCCTGCCAGTCATTTAGTGTCATATATCCTCATCCTGGGATTGAATGGCTAACCTTTCCATATGGACCGTCCTGAACGCAGAACGACTGAGGAATGCATTTTCAGTACGGTCCGGAGTAAACCCGGGAAAGTGCAATGCGGCGGCAGAAAAGCCACGTGGAAGGCCCAACTGGCAGACCTTTTCCCTCAGGGAGTCGATGTCTCAATACCGCAAGGTTCACTGCTCAGTCCTCTAGCACAAAATATCCCTCTCGACCTCCAAGAGAGCTCGTGGTTACACCCGTACCTACCAATTCCGGTGTCTGTGACCCGTGCGAGTACAGCACATGCCTTCCCCTTTCCATGTTGACAAGCTGACAAGTCTTGAAAGAGATTTGATCAACCGTTATATCAGCGCTGAACCCAATAGGTGGACACGAAGCTAGACACGTTCGCTCAAGACATTGGAGGGGCTTTTACGCTCGACTTTGTAAACGGTCAGCTTTTTCATGGGACAAGGTTAAAGTAGGCAAGTCGATCGCAAGACTCAAAGGACGATAAAATCCCGCCAATTTACCGTTGTTGGATGAAAAAAACGCCGATCGATGGACGATCGAGGACCAAAGCAGGAGTGGACTGATGATACGTTAGTCAATTGGCAGTCATAATCCAATCTTGTCTTCAGAACCCCTCAGTGTGTGACTATTGTTACCGATTCTGTGTCGGAAAAAGATTAAAAGTTGATGGCCGAGGACAATTCTTCAGACGATACGCTTTGCTGAATGGCGACTACTTGGTTAATATATTACTACGAAGCAGTTCGTTTACAGTGCTGTACACACACGGGTACGGGTACCGGGATGACCGGCAGTCTCCGGCCCCAGCCAGTCAAAACATAAAAGATGGTGTTGAGGTGTCACATCCATCGCCTCGAGCCTTCATGCACTGTTACAGATGAGCTCCTTCAGAAACCATCGTATTGTGATTGCGTCCCTTTTTCTTCCTAATACTGTAGTGCTGGGCGACTCGCATCCCTCCACCCCAGAAGGCACTGCTGTCCAACCACCGCTCTCATTGCCGTCTGCTTTCCCTGGTCATACCAAGGACCAAGGCTTTAATCTATCCTTGCCACCTTCAAAGGTTCGCACTCCTGGGCCAATCTTCAGCATTGTGGAAGATCTGAAAGATAAGGCAAGTCTGGGTTCACTGGCCCCTTTAGCTTGAAATTTGCCAAGGATGTGTGGCACATCATTCCCGGTCCGATGAGCCCCGGCGTGACCATCCGCTGATTCCCTGCTTTAGTCTCGCACTGGCACTCCTGCCGTCACCCCTGGCGTGGAACACGCCGGCAGTCCATTATTTGCCACGTTGACACCACTCACGTCATTGGGGTTCATTGATACGAAAAACAAGCCTCCTTCACATAAGGGCTTCAGCACCCCCCCTGAATCGCCCGCTATCATTCGCCCGCGCTCCGTTGAGGAGCATTATGCACACATCCCGCTCCGCTCTCAGCGCAAGACTTCTCGCTCAATTGCACGTCGCCCCATTTCTGATTCGCCAATCGGTCGCCAATATCACGTTGAGCCGAACCCTCACGGCAATGGCGGTCTCATTAATGCCGTAAAATCTCTCGAAGAGCGCCTGAAGCGCAAACGGTGGGTTGGGACCCTTGGGACAAACACAAATTCTTTCAAGGAGCCACTCCGTCGAAATATTGACTTCCGTATGGCGGAGGAATATGACAGTTCACCTATCTGGATTCCCGACGACGAATTCACCCAATTTTATGACAATTTCTGCCACCAGGTGCTGTGGCCGTGTTTACATTACGTGGTCCCGGATGCGCCCAAGACTAAGGCTTTCTATGAAAGCTCGAGCTACAAGCAATACGTTTCAGTAAACCAACGGTTTGCGGATAAGATTGTCGCAACATACCAAGAAGGCGATATCAGTGTGTTTGATCGTTGGAATGTGTCTTCTGTACACTGATCTGCTGCAAAGTCTGGGTCAACGACTACCACTTGATGCTGGTGCCTCAGTTTGTCCGGGCGAAATTGCCCACCGCAATCATCGGTTTTTTTTTGCATGTTGCGTTTCCTTCGTCAGAAATCTTCCGCTGCTTGTCAGTCCGCGAGTCCCTGCTTCGCGGAATGCTTTCGGCGGACCTCATCGGTTTCCAAACGGCCAACTACGCCCGCCACTTCCGACAGACCGTCTCCCGAATTTTGTCTTTGGAAACTTTGCCTAAAGGTATCCAGTCGGGTGATCACTTTGTCGATGTCGGTGTGTTCCCCGTTGGTATCGACGTAAAGGCTCTCAAAGAGAAGAGGTAACCGACATTTTCCCACCTCTTCAGAGGTCACTTGATTGCAATCGGTGCTGATGAGGAACTCCGGATAGGCGTGACGCCGAGGTTGCCCAATGGGTTCAGACATTGACAGAGCGGTATGCTGGCGTGAAACTTGTTGTTGGTCGCGACAAGCTTGACGAGGTTCAGGTCTGCCCCTTTCGTTCTCTACTATCATCCATAGCATTTACCGACCTACTATCCAGGGAGTACGCCATAAACTATTGGCATTCGAAGCATTCCTAGAAAAGAATTCCGAGTACCATCAGAAGGTTGTTCTCATTCAAGTCGCGCTACAAACGTCAGAAGAAAACGAAGCACACGGGGGCGTTGCAGATGTCGTTGCCCGTATCAACTCGCGTTTCTCCACCCTGACGTATCAACCTGTTGTCTTCCTTCACACCGACGACCTCAGTTTTAGTCAGTACCTTGCACTCCTGACGGTTGCGGACGCATTTCTTGTCACTAGCATGCGCGAAGGGATGGCATTGCGCACGCATGAGTTCGTAGTGTGTCAAGAGGAACGACATCGACCGTTGATTCTGAGCGAGGTGCGTTGAATTATGACTTTTGAACGATTTCTGATCAACATACGTAGTTCACTGGCTCATACAGTTATAGCGGCTTCCGCTCTTGCATCGCAGTGAACCCTTGGGATACCCGCAACACTGCAATGGCAATCCGCCAAGCGCTCACCATGGATGATGACGCGGCGTTTTCACGCTGGGAAGTAAGCCCGCACGGCTATTACTTCTTCATTGCTTCCACAATCTTCTCTAGGATTTGCACAACCACGTTGTCACGCAGACTGCACAAGCATTCGTCACCTCGTTCCTCACGCGCTGCTTGCGCATGAATATCGAGCACCAGCAGGGCGACTCGGTGGCATCATTGGACCTCGCATTCTTGCTCCCTCGTTATCGCCACTCTCAACGGCGTCTCCTCCTTATCGACTTAGAGGATACCCTTTGGCAACGACACCCGCAACCCAAGTATGAAGATCAAGGTGATGATGTCCCCTCGGAAGCAATTGAAGTTGTCAAGCACTTGTCTGAAGACAGCAAGAATGAGGTGTGGCTGCTGAGCGGACTCCCAGTCAAGACGCTCGATCAAGTTGCGAAGGAAGTGAGAGTCGGGCTTGTGTGAGTAACGCCCCTATGTCATAACGCGTTGTCCGATTGACTAATGATGGGGGTCACAGTGGTGAGAACGGTTGTTTCATAAAGCCAATCCCAGGTAAAAGTGGCGAGTCATCCTGGATTACGATGGTAGCGAATTTCAACCTTAAATGGAAAAACGCCTGCATCGAAATCCTCAACTACGTGAGTCTGGGATTAAGTTTGGAACAGCAGGGCAACTGACATTGAGGGATTGCATAGTTCACTGAGCGAACACCTGGCGCATTCATTGAAGAGCGAGACGCCAGTATTGTGTGGCGCTACTTCAGTGGCGACGAGGCAGTTGATGCCGGAGACCGTGCTTGGGCGCGTCGCCAAGCTGCGGAGGCACAAAACCATATCTTTGATAGGTCCGTTATTTTAGTTCTCTTGCTATGCAGGCTGAGAAATGCATTTTAGTCTGGGCGAGCGATACGGACTGCGCATCATACCGGGAAAGAATGCTTTTCTCATCCTACCCAACTACATCTCACGGTCGACGGCAGTTGGCGCAATTCTACGCCCTGGTGGCCCAACTTTCTCTCCACGTACACCTTCGATCCTTTTCGAGGAAAATGAGAGCATTGCACATGAAAAGGACTTTGTGCTTGCTATTGGTCGTGATGAGAAGTTGTTACGTCGGCTGGCCGAATTGGACCATGCCGAAACGTGCTCCACGGGGACGGGAGGCACCGATGCTCGGTGGAGGCTTCGACGCGAGGAGGTCATTGGTGTACTCGAACAACTCGCGATCGCTCAAGGATCAGCCTCAAATGGCTCTGCAAGGGTCTCTTGATATAGAACAAATCATGGCTGGAGGAACATATGACGGGGGAATATTATTAATTAGTATATCTACTCGCGTTGCATGAGGTTTGGGATGCATGGATCAAGTTGTGGTCTAGTTTGCTAGAATAGACATAAGTTGCTTGTTTGTGCATGCAGCAGGATGGGTGGTGTCACTTGACTGTAGAGATTGGCATGGGTGAACCCATGAGTGCTGAGAGACCCCCACCTGCACCCACATGGGTGATTCAATCCATCACCCATGGGTCATTTTGACAGTTGACATAGTGGCTCACCCACATAGGTAGTAGCATCAGGAAAACCTGTTGTTGCTTAATGGTGCTTAATGGTCTTAATTGGTCCTTTTTTTGTTTGCTTAATTTTATGTTGTGTGGCATAGTGCAGACAGTATTAGAGGTAAAAAAAAACAAAGGAAGAAAGATGTACATCCCTTATATCCCCCCCATCTTGTATTGACAACACCTTATTCATTACTCTTGCTTTTTCAATTCAAGTAAGTACAAAGGGGATTAGATTTAGGCTTGCTCACCACATGCATGTGTGGTGAATCTTAACATCACCTGTTTGTTTTTATTTTAAAATTTCTTTATTTAGGGAAGGACAATGGGTACAAAAACATGCAGGGTCTGTGGGTAAGGGTCTTGTGGGTAGGGGTCAGGGTATGGTTGCCCATCAGCAAAATGTCCAAGCAGCTTAAAGTTACTTAAAGTCACTTAAAATATTTTACTTAAAATCTGCTTAAAATCTACTTAAAATCTACTTAAAATTGCATAAAATCACCTTTTAAGTAGTTTTAAGTACATTAAGCAATGCTTAAGATAATTGAGTCATTTAAGCACAACTAAGCGAAGTTAAGCGATGCCTATTTTTTAAGCAAAGTGGTCACGTGATTTTTAACCAACTGCTTACCAATCATATCTGTGTACTTAATTGCACTTAAAACATTTTGTTGACCACTTACAGCACTTACCAGTTGTATCCATTTGCTTGATTATCAGGTGTTGCTCAATTATCACTTAAAATCACTTAAAACAATCAGTTCACTTCTTACTAGTTATTGTGTTTGCTTAATTGTTACTTAAACATGTGGTTGACTGCTTACAGCACTTATCAGTCACTTAATTATCACGTAATTTAAATACAGTCTGAAAAATATGCCAAGTCGTGAAAATTTCACTAAGTCGTTACAGTTGAAAATTTCGCTAAGTCGTTACGCGCGCTAACCACGTGATGTATTATTTATTCACGTTTGCACAATGTTGATTTTCGTTGCCTCTTCGTTTTCTGCCTGCCTCCGTCCCCCTCTTTCGCCGTCTCCGTGGCCTCTGTCGCCACCACCGCTCGCCGTCTAGCGCCGCCACACCCCGCCTTCTCCTTGCCACCGTGACTATGTCCGTCTATTTTGACTTACCAATTTTGCGCGTCCCACTGGTGTCTCCTCCGCCTCTGCCTCTTACCTCTGCCTCCTGCGCCTATGCCACTTCCACCGCTCTACGGTGTCGCTGACACTGCACCTCCTCCCCGGTATGTAGTCACGCTGCCTGTTCCACCCCAATGCATGCTGACCCCTCCTTTTTTTTTCGCCTCCGCCTCCGCCACCATCTCCTGCGCCTGCACCACCACCACCTCCTGCGCCTCCTGCACCACTTCCGTCTCCTCCGCCGCTGCCTCCGCACCTTCCGCGTTTCCCTACCTTCCACGCCTCATCCTGCGCGTCCTATCGTCACCCAAGTCATTCGTTTCGAGCACACACACCCGCTGCCGCAGTCAATGCCTCCCTGATACCTCCTCCTCTCCTCTTCTTCCTCACTACCCTCCCGTGCTGCTGCTGCCGTTATACCAAGGCCCGTGGCCATCCTAAGTGCGTCGCATTTTTTTTTTCTTTTGACATCTCTGACTGACATTTCTCTTTTCTGTAAATCCTCGCGTCCACCCACTGGCACTGAGGGGTGTACCTCCCGCACCTCCCGTACCCCAGCGTTTCCCGCGTTTCGTGCCTCCCTCGTTGCACGCCTCCCGCGTTTTGCGCCCCCCGCGTTTCGTGCGAACTTTGAAGATCGTCGGCTGTGGCTGCGGCTGCGGTTGCGGCGCCGAAGAAGAAGTAGCAGTGGTGGTGATGTGATGTAGCAGATGGTCGCGGTACTTGACGTATTCGGCTTGCAGGACCTCCCAGCGTTCCTTTGAAAGCGTGCGGTTCGTCGGCCTGTTTGGCGCCGACGAAGCGCGTCCACTTTGTCGATGATCTTCGTAGGTGCGTTGCATTTTTTTTTTTTCTTTTGACATCTCTGACTGACTTTTCTCTTTTTTGTAAATCCTCCCGTCCACCCACTGGCACTGAGGGGTGTACCTCCCGCACCTCTCGTGCCTCCCGCGTTTCCCGCGTTTCCCACGTTTCCCACGTTTTGCGACAACCAACACGTAGGGCTGGCTTCATCCACGGCATTCCTCTATGTGTGGGTAGTGGAGTTGGGGGACGCATGGACAGCAGGAGATGGTCGAGTCCCTCCGGATCAAGTACTCGCACACCAATGACACCATTGGCAGGTGGTGCGCGGTTGTATTGTGCTACGTGGTGCGGGTCTGTCTGCGACCTTGGGGATGCCAGTTATGCCTATGACCTTATTGCACTTCTGTTGACTGATGAGGGTTGAGGATGAGAGCAGTCGGGCGCCTCTACGAGAGATGAGGCCAACTGCCCAGTCTCGTGTTTCCTGTGTTTCCTGCGTTTTGTGCCTCCCGCGTTTTGTGCCTCCCTCGTTTTGTGCCTCTCGTATTTCGTGCCTCCCGCGTTTCGTGCCTCCCTCGTTTCGCTCCTCCCGTATTTCATGCCTCCCGCGTTTCGGACCTCCCGTATTTTATGCCTCCCGCATTTCGCGCCTCCCGTGTTTCCCGCGCCTCCCCCGTTTCGTGCCTCAGGCGTTTCATGCCTCCCGCGTTTCCCGCGCCTCCTGCGAGGCAGTGTGATGGTGGTTCAGCCCATTGAGGTAGATGTGAGGATGCCTATTGGGATGTGTGATGAGGGGATAGTCTTGTTGTACCAACAGACATGTGTCAGTTATTAATGTTGTAGTGTAGTCTCAAATAAATTTTGCTTAAAATGTTCTTAAAAGTGCTTAAATCTCACTTAAACATGCTTATTTGCTCAAATATTGAAATTGACCTGATTTTAAGTAAAAAGAAAAAAGAAAAAAAGTGAAATAAGTGAAAATAAGTAAAAATAAGCGAAAATAAGCAATTTCCTGAAGGCCGACTTGTCTTAAAATGACTTAAAGTGCTTAAAGTGCTTAAGGTGCTTAAAATACCTAGGAGTACTTAAAAGAACTTTTTAAGTGACTTTAAGTAGAAATAAGCTGCTGGGACATTTTGCTGATGCCTCTACCCTAGCCAAACCCTTACTGTTACAGCTTGACTAGGGCTAGGTCCCAACAAGGGTTCTGTTTGTTTCCAGCCTCTCCCAAGACCTAGACTCAGGGTCACTCAGGGTGACAATGCACAGAGTCTCCTAGTGTTGTAGCACAACCAGCAAGCTTCGATGTAGCCTTATTAGAGTGTATAAGAGGGCAAGAGAAGAGAGGAGGATATAGATGAAGAGTATACTTGGTCTCTGGAAGGTGGAAGACAGTCAATTGAGAGTAAAGCCAAAGCTGGGGTACAAGCTACCAGCTGAGGCTAGACCATCCAGGGGCTGGTCCGAGCCAGGGCCACCCCTATTTTGCCTAGCCCTGGCCCTGGCCTTCGAGGGCTGGTCCACCTGTGGCTGGCCCTAACCCTCTGAGGGCCAACCCAGCCCTACCACTTAAATAAAGTATTTAGTTAATCAATTAGTTCTGGTAAATATTTCTCACACATGATCACATAATCAGCTCACAGACTATCTTCTAACAAAAGCACTGAATAGGATTCGAACTCTCGACCATTGCACACGAAAACTAGGGTCAATGTGACTTTTACCATTACACCATCAGAGCTTCATAATTTTTTCCTCCATAGCCCAGGCATCAAGAGTAGACAATGATGACGAACCCCATGCTTGTCGTTGTCGTCATCCCTTGTGTTCATTGTCATTGTCGTCGCCCTCACCCTCACCACCGCCACCACTCTCCAACGTTGTCATTGTTGCCCTAGCCCACACTCCTCAATGTTGTCGTTGTCATTGTCACCCTCACCCATGCTCCTCAACGTTGGTGTCATCATCGCCCTTGCCTGCACTCCTCAACGTTGTCGTCACTGTCGCCCTAGTCCATGTTCTTTGACGTCGACATCGTTGTCATTGTCATCACCCTAGCCTGCGCTCTTTGACATTGATGTTGTCGTCATCGGCCTAGCCACTGCTCTTCAACTTCAATGTTGTCGTCATCAGCCTAGCCCATGCTCTTCAATGTCGTCGTCATCACCCCCACTGTCCATTGTCCCCACCGTTCACCCATACCCAGGGCCCAAACAATGCTACATCATTTGGGCACTGCATCAAGGAACAGGTAGGGTGGTGTGTTGCCTCTGTTGGTGTTGACAGCGTTGTTCCTGTCATGTGTCATTAACAAGAGAATAGAACCTAATTAATGAAAGAAAAAAAAACATTTAGTACAGATGATAGATCAGGAAAAGAAACATACCTGCTCAAACAACAGACCGGTGTCATTTGGGCTGCCTGATCGTGGGAAGTCATCAGGCAAACAACACCACTTTCATTTTTGGGAGCACAAACAGGACCACATGGTCCGTGCACTGCCACAGGTGTATATAAACACCCACCAAATGAATGCTTTCATCGCTGTGGCCCCATTCCACTTCCTGTGAAAATACGAGTAGTATTAGGGCGTTTCACAGTAGCCATTATTTTGCCCATTAATTTGGCCATTCTTATGATTCCCATCAATTATCCTTACCTTTTTCTTCTATTCGCATCCCTTTGTTACTATTATTAGACTGGCCACGGTTCGGTTCGGTTTGGGTTCGGCCTGAAATTTTCCAAACCTGAACCTGAACCCTAGGATCAGGTTCGGTTCGCACCAGGTTCGCACCAGGTTCTGAACCTGAACCTCAGGCTGAAGACTTGAAGTCAAAAATTTGTGCTGTATTTCACTCCAAGATACACAGACAAGTATTTAGAGGTTCAGAAGGGCTGTTATAATACCAGCTTGCAGGAGTGTACTGTGTACATCCCACACCACAACCCATGCCCAGTGCAAGCCATGTGACTGCATGGCCACAGAAAGTCTCGACTCCTCGGCAAGTCCTCTCTCAACTGGTGGCACATGAATCACGTTTACAGTTTACTCCGCTTGCCCAGCTGACCCTCCTGCCATTCAACCCACCACCAAGCATAGGCACGCCCCTGCCTCATTCTACACCGCTTTCTCGCCCTCCAGATCCAAGTTTGCTGTTGAGTCTCAGGGCAATCGCCAACCACCTGGTGCCGCTGGTGGGATGGTGAGGAGCGGGAATAGGCCGACGGGTGGCGCAAGCGGTTGGTCAAGTTGGACGACCGCAAATGCGGCGCCAGCGCGATCCCGACACCATCGATGTTGAAGTCTGAGGGCTGGTGTAAGCAACAAAGACATGAGTCGACAATGTCCAAAGACGATAAGGGGAAACACACCTAGCAACACCTGGAAGGGAGGTGTGGTGTGGTTGCCAGTGGTCGCCTCCGTGAATAGCATCAGTGACGGAATCACATCGTGCACAGGGGGGGGAGGTACTGGCCGTGTTGCAGGCTGATCGGTGCTGTTGCTGCCATTAGCGCTGACATCGTCGCCATGGCCGGCCTTCGAGTGGCCGTTGGCGTTGAGCCCAAGTTTAGACTTTGAGAACACGCTCATTGCTGTGGGGTGTCACTTCTGTCTTGTCTGAAAGGTGGTGAACGTACTCCGAGTCCTGAGAGCACAGGCGAGTTCGGGGGAAGGCTCGGGAAGCGTAAGGGAGTCGACAAGAGTTTGGGAGACGGGCGTGGGAACAATACGAACGTGTATCTGGATCGGCAAATGAACGAGTGACGAACACGTTGGGTTTTCGGACGTGTGACCAGAGCCGGAGCTGTAACGAATGGAGTGGACAAGGACGGGATGTGAGGCCTCAGCCAAGGAGGCGCTGCATCGGCAACGCTCCGAACAGCCCGGCGTCGCGCGCGATGTCGCTCGATGGTCCATACAACGAGGGTAAGGGGCGGTGGAAGAGTGACAGGATGCTGATAGGTGTCGTCTCGTAGCACCGGTATGATAGAAAAATGTCTGAAATGAGGGCTAAAAAGATCCAAGTAAACTAAAGTAAGCACTGCCAAAAGACTGAAACACCAACAGCAAGAGATACTCAATATGCACAAGTCCATACAATTCAAGGCTGTCCAACTGATGTCTTCGGATGAGGACACGTCGGAGTCGGGGATTGAGGTGATGTGGTTTTAGCGGAAGGGCACAACGGCGGGTTGAAAGTGTCGAGGCATCCTAATCGGGTCGATGTTGTTTAGGGCAGGTGCGAGAACGAGTTATGAGACGAAATTCGAGGGTGCCAGTAAGGTCCACCTTACAGCACTGTAACAGCAGTGACATGGTCAATATAGGTGATCCAAATGTCGTTGGTGCCGCGCCGGTGTGAGAGGTGGTGATGAGCCCGCTAGGGGGCCTACCAGTGTGACTGGGGGTGCTAAATCCCAACACACCTCACCCTGTGTGACGGACTTCCATCAATTGTGGGTGTTGATTGCGTGATGACTTGGAATGCAGGCTCAAGCTGTGTAAGCAAGCAGCAGCATGAAACTGGAACAATGCAAAGGAGGAGTCACAGTGGGCAGAGAGGTAGAACATGGCGCAGGAAATCGTGACGTGACTGCAGGTAGCCGTGGCAGTGGCGCACGGCAAAGGGGGAGTCAAGAAACCTTGTTGAAGACAGACACGACTTACAATATGTGGGAATCAGAAGGTGCTAGTCAGCGTCGAGCATTCCCAGATGAGATCAATGAGAAACGGCACCAAAGGTTCAGATTTGGTTCTGAACCTAAGGTTCAGGTTCGGCCCCATGCCGAACCGGAACCCAATTATAGGTTCGGTTCGGCAATTTGTCCGCACCTGAACCTGAACCCCAGGTCCGGTTCAGGTTCTGAACCCGGTTCGGGAGGTTCCGAACCTAACCCCGGCCAGTCTAACTATTATTGATGAGAACAGAAGAAAAAAGTAAGAAAAACTGATGGGAATCATGAGAATGGCCAAATTAATGAGCCAAATAATGGCTACTGTGAACGACCCTATTATAATTAGTACTTATATACTCATATTAGTTATTTTTATCTCTATTATTGTAATTTTAATAGAATATATAGTACATTTTATATATAGTGAAAAGACTGGTTGCAACTGATTGCAACTGTTCTTTTAATGGTTTTCAAATATTGTGAAAATGAGGCAACTGGTAATCGGACTGACCCAAAATGAGGGCAACTGCAACTCTAAGTCCGGTCCATTCCAGTTGGGCTGTGTTGGGTTGCCAGTCTTTTTGAGGTCCATAGGACTGGACCTGTAAACACTAGTCCTCCTCTGCCTCCTGTGCTCCTGCCTCCCCCACCTGCACCACCACCTTGTGTGTCACTGCGTCACCTGTTGCTTCTGCCGCTGCCTCCACGCCTCCTGTGCCTCTCATGCCCCCCCATACCAGATCACCCCCCCTTCTGGATCAAAATTTCTTGCCCATTTCTTCCTCAATCACCTTATTTTGCATAATCTAGTACTATGTATTCAAAATTGTAGTGTGTAGTGAAAATAAAGGACACTTGATTTCATGTATGGAAGTGACTCTGAAAATTTCGTAACTGGCATAATTTTTGGCTTAAGTTAAATTACATAAATTATTTTCATTTGCTTAGCACAAATTAAACAATATTCATCTAATTGAATGACCAAAAAACACAAAAAAATGAAACTTTTTCAAATAAATAACAAGGATGTTGTGAGTAAATCAGTTATGACCAAAATACTTTTAAATACAGCAGTTTCTTACATTATTCATGTTATTTTGTACCATTTGGTTCTTTGGTGCAGATTTACCAAATTTTACCATATAGAGTTTTCCTGATGCCCTGCCTGGCCTGCCTAAGTCCATACAGAGGGAGGAACTACTGCTCATTAACTATACCAAGAGTGCATCCATCAGTGCAAAGCCCTCCTTTTGTGTCTTAGCCAATCAGAGTAGAGTTACTCAATCAGTTGGCTGACTAAGCCTCATGACCTCAGCTTAGTCAGTGTTACCATAATCTATCACGTGATGTCATCACCATAGGACCTTAGTGGCCCTACACCAGAGGAGATCAGCTTAGCAGGGCAATCTCTAACTTAGGTTCAAGTGTTACGGCTCAACTAGGGCTGGGTCCCAACAAGAGTTCTGTTTGTTTCTGACCTCTCCCAAGGTCTAGACTCTGGGTCACTCCAAGTGACAATGTGCAGAGTCTCCTGGTGTTGTAGCACAACCAGCAAGCTTCGATGCAGCCTTATTAGGGTGTATAAAGTGGCAAGAGAAGAGAGGGAAATATGAAGGATAAGGAACAGCAATGCCAGGGAGAGTGAAGACAGTTGATTGATGTTAAAGCCAAAGCTGGGGTACATGCTACCAGCAAGGGCCTACTTATACAATGTACGCTAATTGTTGCACTAAATGTTAAGGTTCCAAGTGGGACCTTTGAGTGAAGTGCTCCTAACGCTAACTTTCGACTTACAATGGTTCCAGGTAGTGAAGACTTTGCAAGCGGCAAAGTCAAACTCGCTTTAGATGATGAAGATCTCTCAGACTTTTGCTTATGTTCACACGAATACTTTAGACTGTATCAACAGGCTTAGATTCTGAAACAAAACTGAGACTTAAGGTCCCAGTAGTCGCCTCAATGCAACTTAAATACACAATGACATCATAGCCGAAAGTAAATAAAGGAACGCAAGGCAGAGCCACGACACAGCTCCGCAGCCATAGGGGCTGTGGACGACTTTGTACAGCTTTTCTGTTCTTGCAGGATCAGATGTGAATCAGCAAGTCATCGCGTGGCTGTCCATCAGACTGCTTGCGGCCGTACGGTGCTAAATAAGTCCGATCAAAGAAGCACTGTACGTACTGTGATCGGTGAGGTAATAGAGCATATGTAGGGAGGCAAGATCGATCACAAGATCAATCAGATGTCCATTCAAACACAAGGCATTGACGTAAGAAATAAATGAAGCACATACAGAAGAGACGGTCCGAAGCACGTGATGAGAAAGTGTATGACTCGCCTGCGATCATAACACTAAAAAGGACAGACAATAGGCGTAAGTCAAGAACAATAAGATGCAACTCAAAAGGAACTATTAAATGAAAGCTGCCTGAGAGTCTCGACAAAGAGGGATTAAAAGGGAGCGTTTGGCTCGACGTCGTTGCAAACGCGTAAGGTACATAAACCCATAACTAGGGGTAACTATACCTACGCTGACTAATGTGGTCCGTGCGTCTTGAGCTCGAAACACGCGCTCGATACTCCGACACACCCCCTCGAGCGAAAACGACGCTCGGTCTCGGTATGCACCCCCTCAAAAATATAGATACCTGCACCCCCTGAATCCATCCATGAGTGAATTTGAGTGAGCGTGTGGTGACGATGTCGAATACAAAAAAGGGTAGTGAGCGTGGTGTGGGGTTGTCGAATGCGAAAAAAAGGGTTGGGGGTCCATGTTGCCGCCTCGAGAATTTGGTGACCTGGCTTTTCGTGGCCGTCTAGCGATTCTCCTGCCATCCTGCTCACCCTGTACCTGCCTTCTCTCTCCTAACAACTAATCCTGACCAGCCTCCTCCGGTGGAACCGCAATTCTTCCCGGCTCACGGTCGGATCG
>QLPA01005857.1:0-14983 GCA_003313945.1 Lactifluus pinguis | reverse complement strand
GACAGGTACGATGGATTAGCACTCGGTAGGCCGAGGGTTGGCACATGACTTCATTGTGCGGCTCCTTCCGACGCGTGATGGTGGAGCCCAACCTAGCCCAACACACCTATCGGTATCGCATGACATATGTTCAAATTGAACAACATGGGGTGGAAATTTTCGAAGAGGTAATTCAGAAAACGCCCTCGGGAGGCCTTGATCTGAGTTGCGCTGAGGTAGTACTGCATCCTTGCAAATGTGGTCGTGATACCCTCGTCTGCCCGGACTTCCAACACCACCAGTCGTGGTACCCATCCCAAGGTCGCAGCGCGTTCGCCGCGGATGTTCCAACGAAGACCATCGATGACCTAAGAAATGAAAAAATGACGCGTCATCATCAGCGTTGAATGAATGAGCGGCGCTTATCGCGAACGCACGGGTGAGAGTAAAACCTATATGGAAGCACTTTCCCAGTGCCGTCTTCCAATTTTCCAAGACGAGCGAGGGAACCCCCAAGCGCGGTCAAGATGTATTTCCACGGTGTGGCGACATGATATCTCGAATACGGACTCACCTTGGCATCCTCGCGACTCAGTATGAGCCCAAAGACGAGCCTATAGAGATCGAAAAGGTCGTCCAGATGCAACTAAGGAAAGCACTGGTGCATAAACACGAGTCAGGGTTGGGAAGAGAAAATGCAGGGGCCGAGGACGCACCATGTAAAAGAAGTTGGAGCCTTCACCAACGTAGTGTTAACCTTCCTGGACGCGAGAAGGAACTGCGCAACGAACTTCCAGAAGCTGGGACTGGTCCCGTGCACGGGCCCACGACGGACGCGAGTCCCATATCATACGATTCTGTGTGGCCAGCTTCCGCCGCCTGCAGAATACTAAAGGCCGCGGTTCAACGATGGTCATATACAAGGAATGAATGATATACGGCACATCGACACCATATATTATCTGGGTCGTGATCGCATCAATGTCCGCTCCATTGCTGTAACAGTGGTTGGGCGGAGCCTCATTTCCTTGCTTGCATCTCCGACTCGGTCCCTGCCGCGAGGTGCTGCCAGACTCCTGCCAGACACCCTTTTGCGAAACCGTCCATACCTTGCTAATAATTGTCGTGGCCTGGAACAGTGCGTGCTGGGGTCCGTACGTTTTCCGAACGATTTACAATTAGCAGACATATTACGCAGAATGACACTGACACTCGAAGAGCAGTACGCAACCAACATGAATTTTTGCCCACCCTCTCCACCCCTAGTGACTCGGCCCACGGCCCAATGAAACAATCGACATGGATGCGAAGAGAAAGGTTAGCAGGTTGGCGAGGATCGCCAGTGACAGTGTGTATCAATTTCATCTTTCCTTTCTAGCTACCTCATCGCTTTTTTTTTTGCAACAGAACTTACATCCATCTTTCTCGCGCATCCGTTAGAGCCCTCAATCTCTTTTTCAATAATCAATCTCTTCTTTCAGAACTCAGATACGCGTGAGGAACTCCAAGTTTGATGGTGAGTGCGAGATGATGATGGCCCAATCACGCTGGAAATACTGATCTATGTCACGCGTGCGACAAGCCGGTGTGCGAACGCAAGGAGTCGTTCGGTATTTAGGATGACCAGTACTACGAGATGCGGGTCGTCGACGCCAGTGCACGCTGCCAGTGGTCAGCGAGACGGACGCGGGAATTGCAGCCGTCAATCACGATACCACTTCGTGTTTCGCATCTGACACCCTCTTGTATAACTTACTGAGTTTGTCACGCAGGACAGATCGGGCTGCAACAGAGTCCAGGACTCTCGGTTTATCGTTAGCCCATTTATTTTAGTTGTTCTACATCGTAATTGGGGTGTCACATTAGCTACCGATGTACTAGTTAAAATTTTCGAACACATAATAAGGGCGATGTATTTTTCCCCTTTTGCTTCTCTCGTGCGATCGCCTCGCGTTTCTCGATCCCATTCTGAGCTCCAATACCGATTCCAGGCAAGAGAGAAAGAAACGATACGGTAAAACGCGACGAGAGCTTGTATCCAGACCGAGGCGCAACTTGAAAACTGGGTATGGCCGACGTAATTTTGGGGGCGGAGGGAAGAGCTGATGGCACGCAGGTGGTTCAGGATCGCGGGAAGTAACAAGAAGAGGGCAGGTAGTAGGAGGGAGCAACTGCGAAAGGCTTAGAGGACAGTGGCTGAGCTGAGATTACGATGTCCTCAACCGATTTTTACGATCGAAGAAGAGCTACAGGGCGACCGAGTCGCTGACGCGCTGCGATGAATGATTGGATGTCTTGTGGTGTAGTTTCGCATGGCATATACTCGTCCCAAAGGATAGTAAGGCTATGTAGCGAGGGGAAAACGTGTGCGGCTGATTCTCCTGTGAGCCCTTTTAACATAGCTGCGATGGATAACTCCAGCGTGGCAGATATGGTAAGCCTCTGGACAGAGGAAAATGAGTAAAAAAGTTGCAGCCATTGCGTGGGATCTATCTCGTAGCGTTGGTTGTATGGCTGGATTTCTGTCGAGGAGAGCAGGTCGTCGAATCTAATAGAGAGGGACTCTACACTGGAACGGAAGGATAGAGACAACATATGGCTGCAGATCTGTGCCATGTAAGTGAAGATATCTGGCCAACCTAACTCTTCGCAGTTGAAACGACAGTGCCGCGAGCGGCCTTGCGAGTAATAATAAGATTTCGGGTCCAAGGGATAGTGGATAGATACCCTTTGAGACGAATACATCGTCAAGTTTAGATTGTCACGGTCACGGTCTACCCAGAACGACTCTAGGTGACCAAAGAACCGAATAATTTCGGGGATGTCAAAAACGACGGACAGATCGACGAAGTCTATATCGAACTCATCGAGTAGAGGGGCATCAAATCGGGCCGTGAGGACCTCCAAGTACTCGCTGATACCTTTGAAATCCAACTTTGTGAGAGAGGGGAGAACAAAGCGGCTCGCTGGCGGTACAGGTCGGTTTTCTCGTTGAGGATAAAGTGTCCGGGATCCGAATTGCATGTTAAGGGACTCGAGCTTTGGTAGCGACGACAGGGATGTGGCCATTGTCTCGGGTGGAATGTACCAAGAAGTAGGTATATCGAGAAGATGAAGAGTTGTAAGGTCAGTGGAAGACGAGAGCAGTCGCGGCAATGAGGGGAATGAAAGCAACGATAAACTGAGATGTTGCAGACATGGGGCGGATCCAATCAAGAAGGTATCGGGAAGGGTCAATGTCCCATGAAATTTGAGAGACTTCAACGCTGGGAATGGCCCCTGCATTACTGTGGCAATCTTTCGATACAAGGACTTCACCGAATGTTTGACTCGGATATCAATCGACTGTACACGATCCCAATGCTCCAGTGCGGCAATGATGTTGTCGTCAATTATCTGGTTCCTCTCGTATGGTGTTATCTCGTACACGACTACGAGAGGATATGGCCAGACACCCAGGAGTTTCCTCATCGAGTTTCCACGTCTCCATGTGCAGTAAAGTCGCAAATTGAGACGGACTGGGGATGCCAAAATGATGGACCGCCATCTTCGGCATACGCACACCAGCTTGTGCCATTCAAATAGAAATTCATTGGGGTAGCCCTTGGAGAATTGATAGAATATTTCTAACAGGACATCGTCAGGGAGCAAGATTGTTACTCCCTGGGACACCTGGCCTGCACCATAACAGCTCAACAGTCATTACGATCATTGCTCCTGACGAGTCGTACCTTGTCTTTGTTGAATGAGTAATTTCTTCTGTTGATGTGCCAGTTCAATACCGCCTTCGGGTTGGCTAATTAAATCTCGCATGAAAGGGGTTGACTAGGAGGCCGCGAGGTCGCCTAAACGGATGTAGAGCGCAGGACGACACCGACCTTCGAAGGGCATACCACCTCGATGTTAGTAGGTCGACGAGGACTAACAGTGTGTAGCAATTTCGTCTTTTCTTTCCAGCTACCTCATATTTTTTTTCCGCAACAGAACTTCCATTCGTCGTTCTTGCACGTATTAAAGCCCTCAGCCGCTGTTTTGATAATCAATCCCTTCTTCGAGAACTCCAAGTCGCGTGAGAAACTCCAAGTTGGAGGGTGATTGCGAGATGGTCGGTCGCGTTGATTTGTCGTTTCGGGCAAATACTGATCCATGTCACGCGTGAGACAAGTCGGGTGTGCGAACGAAGGGAGTTTGATGGAAAGGTGTGCACTGAGGAGAACACTTCGGTGGCCGATTCTCCGTGAGCCGATGTAATGTAGCTTCGATGAACGGCTCTAGCATGGTAAGCATTTCAAGACTCCGGAGAGAGGGAAACGAGTGGAGACATACCATGGAATCAATGACAGTGTCGGGAACTGGCCGGTTGCACTGGAGGAGCGATTTCACGTTGGAGCGAAAGGGCAGTATATGGCTGCATATCTATGCCACGGAAAAGACGTGTCAACACATCCCGTTGCATTTGATGCGCCATGAGCAGTAAATCGTAGGATAATGCAGGGGAAAGGTGGTCGAGGCGTGGTGGTCATTATGGTGACGCACGTTGAGATTCAATATTCAATGTTGGAGTGGATCGACTGCAACTGAATGAACTGATTCTAGGTGACCAAATAACCAAATGGTTCGGGGGATGTCAAAGACAAGTTTATTGAAGAAGTATATCTTGAACTCATGAGCATCGATTCGGGCTGCGAGGACGAGGACTACCAGGCTTGTAAAAAACAACTTTTTTTTTTCCAAACTGAGCGGGCCGGTGCGATTGCAGAGGCATGTGACTTGGATTTATTTCAAACTTTTTCGAGGTCCTTGAGGCCCTTGACCCATCAGGCCATCAGGTGAAGCAGCTTAGCGTTGCGGGAAGAACCCTCTGAGCCAAGATGTGATGACTTATTGGTCTGACTGTCGTCGAAACCGCGGGTCGGACTCGGACCCTGAGACGGCATCATGTCAATCCTCGAAGGCATTGGAAGGAAGGTTGAGGATACTGGCAGTGCGTGGCATTTTTCGTACAGTCACCTTATCCATTTTTTTCATCGTTTCAGAACTTACATTCATCGACCTCGCACGTCCGCTAGCAGAATCCTTACCCACTGGCCTCCGACTCGGAGTCGAGCTCACAACTTGAAATGAGGATGTCACAGTGCTCCTCATGATCATCGGCGATGCCAGTGTAAATACTATCTTTTTCAACAACTCGGAGTCATTTCGTAGCAGACCGTCGACTCTGATGCGCACAGCGTCGCGCTCTTTTGCAGGCCTTGAAATCGGGATTATCCGTGCGGTTTCTCTCTTTGACCAGGTCGAGATGGCCGTTCGTTCTGTACGTATACACCCTCTGTTTCTGAGGTCCTTGGTGGTATGGGCCGTGTGGCTAACTTGGACACGAGCACATCCTGCACACATCTTCTACTTGGCTTCTGTTACAGCTCTTCCCCACCGTCACAAGTAGAAGCTCCTCCGTACCACAACTCTCGATCTTTCAACACATGTAAATCTCGTAGCAACTAGCGTAATTCAATACAAACATAATCGAAGATGACGGGACCATCCAAAGGAATGGTATAGAGAGAGGAAGGTTCGAGAACTAAGGTAGAACGTAGCGCGAGGTGTGGTAAACAGTCTGAGACAAGAGGGAAAATAGCAAAGGGGAATCAACGATAGTACAAAAGGGCTTTGAGACGCAAGACATGCTTGAACAGCATTAACGAAACGGAGACAATACGGGTTATTGGCGATTTGATGGGGAAGTAAACGTGGTGGGCTAGTGTAACATGCCGAGGCATCAAAGGCGTGCCCAAGGTTGTGGAGTACAAGCCTCGGACGATGCGGAGGGCACGGGCTGGTGGCATACAGGCGGTCCATGGTCGCCGTCAGGAAAGTGAAGACAATGGGAGAAAGATAAATGGAGGGAGGAAAGAGAACGGGTGGAACGAAGTAACGTGGACAAGAACAACGGGTCCATGGGTTATATTATTCCCCAGAAAATTCGCGCTGGCGAGTGACAGCTACAGGGCGACCAGAATGTTGGCGGGCTGCGACGAATGACTGTATGACTTGCTGCGCGGTTTCTTCTGACATATCTGTATCCCCCACGACGGAAAGGGTGTGTAGCGAGGGGAGTACACCGGCAGTTGGTTGTCCGGTGAGAGGGGGTAACGCAATTGCGATGAGCGGCTCGGATATTTGAAGAGACTGGACAGAGGTAAATGATTGAAAAAGTTGGAGCCATAGTGTAGGATCTATCTCGTCTTCTGGCGAGGGATCTGGGTGAGGGGTGAACCAAATGTTGAGTGACTCCACGCTAGAGCGGAAGGGAAGAATCTGGCTGCATATCTGTGCTATGGAAAAGACTTGCCAATCCAACTTTCTGCACCGGATAGACCACGTGCGATGATTCCTCCGAGGATAATGTATTGAATTAGAAAAGACGACATATGCGCCGAGAGCCGGATTAAAACTCAAGGTCAGACTGGATGGCCTGAACGCGTCTTGGGGACCAAGGAGCCGAATGATGTGCGGGATGTCGAAGACAAGCTGATTGAAAAAGGTTACGTTGAATTCCTCGAGTAGAGGGGCATCGATTTTGGCTGTGAGCACTTCCAAGTACTCGCTCACACCTTTAAATCTCAACCGAGTGAGAGCGGGGAGAACAAATCGGGTCAGTGGCGGTACAGGTCGGGTTCTTCGTTTGGGTTGAGGTGTAGGTGATTCGAAATCGAGAATAAGGGATTCGAGCTGTGGTAACGCAGACAGGGATGTGGCCATTGTCTCGGGTGGGATGTACCCAGAAGAAGGTATATCGGAAAGATGAAGAGATCTGAGATGGGTTGCAGACGCGAGTCGTCTTGGGATTGAAATTCCGCATAAAGATAGATATTGTAAATTTGGGGCAGATTCGTTCAAGAATATATCGCCCGATGCCATTGCCAACTCACCATATTGTGCCAAGTCAAGATGTGTCAATGCCGGAAATGGCTCCTGCGCCACTGTGGTAATTCGTTCCCATACAAAACACGGGAGACCGCTGACAGCGATTTCTTGTACGCGATCACGACGCTCCAATGCGGCAAAGAAGTTGTCGAAATAGTCCTCGCTTAGCTCTGTCACTGGCAGGATATTCTCGAACCCTATCACGAGAGGAAATGCGGGCCAGATATCCAGCATTTTTCTCACAGGCCGTGTCAGTGTGCAGAAAAGTTGCAAATTGAGATAGCATGGCGATGCAAAGATGACCAATCGCCACCTTCGGCACACGTGCACCAGTCTAGGCCAATAGAAACGCCAATGGTACTCGTCATCCAACTTCCTGTAGAAATAGAATATCTCTAGTAGGACATCGTCTGGGAGGGATCCGATGGTTACTCGTGGGAGCACCATCCCTGCGTGATGCAACTCAGCAATCAGTGCGGTGGCTCCAGATGAATCCTACCTGGTCCTTGTTGGATAAACAATTCCTTGCGGCGCTTTGCAACTCTATTTTCTCTCTTTGAGCCTAGGAAGCCGTGACGGCCACCAATCTCTATCAGAGAGGTCCAAGGGAATGAGTAGTGGGTGGTCATATTTCTTGGCTGGGGGTGATCTATCAAATTTGAAGCTCGAAGACTCAGAGGCATGTCCTGGTCATTTGCGCACCGCATTTCCAGATACATGTCACGGACACGTGCTCAACATAGCCACCAAACAAACACTAACTTGGAAAGATGAGATAAGATAGCATCGCTCTTCAGATCTACCTGATTCTCCTTCGCCAGCCGTACTCAGGCCAAGTCAGGCGTCACGATAAAGGTCAAAGCCCCTGCCCTATCCCTCTCTGGTGGCTCAACTTATAGTTCAATTGATATGCAATGTGAATACTAGTAGGGTCGGTTGGAGGACTCAGAGACGGTGTGTAATAGTTCTATCTCTCTTTTAGAGCCACCTAATATTTTGCTTCCATTACAGAATTAACATTCATTATCTTCGCACGCCGTCCACCGGAGTCCTCACCCACTGGCATCGAGCTCACGAATGAACGCTCCAAATGATCGGAAATGTTATTCTTGATAACACACACAAGGACCCCGAGTTCGAGATTGAGTGCGACATGATAATAGCCAGTTTCATGACTATGTCTTCCTCACCTGCTAAATGTAAAAAACCGATGCATGTCACTTCACCTGCAGAGCGTGCTTGGCGCGGTCGAAACCGCGTGCTGCACTAGTAGCGTTGCTTAAGTTTTCGATTACAACATGTGGAAGGAATCATTTGTAGCGCAAATTGTATGTCCAGCCTCAAGCCCACGCTCCTCGCGAGCCTGGGCGGGATTGTCCACACGGTTGCTATCTCTGACCAAATCGAGACGCGAGTCATCGATGTGACTGTAAACCGGTCAGCGGGCGTGACCAATGCGGGAAGTATTTCAATATCACCACTCGTGGTACCCATGCAAAGGCCGCAGCGCGTTCGCCGCGTACGTTCTGACTCGCACCGAAGACCACTGATGCCTAAGAAATGAAAAAAGACGTGTCATCATCGGCGTTGAATGAATGAGCAGCGCTTATCGCGAACTCACGGGGGTGGGTAAACCGATATGGGGGCACTTTCTGTAGTGCCATCTTCCATTCCAAGACGAGCAAGGAATCCGCCAAGCATGGTCATGGTGTATTTCCCCAGGTGTGGCGCGCTGACGGCGACATAATATCTCGAATACGGGCTCGCCTTGGCGCCCTCGTAGCTCAGTATGCGACCAAAGACGCGCCTGTAAAGATCGACGAGGTCGTCCAGACGCAACTGGAAAAGCAAAGGAGCATAACACGAGTCAGCGTTGGGGTGCGGGGGAGAAAATCCAGGGCCGAGGGGGTGAGACGCACCGTGTAAACGGGGTTGGAGCCTTCATCACCGTAGGTGGCCCCTCTTTGAAGCGAGAGGGAACTCCGCAACGCAACGAACTTCCAGAAGAGCGAGGCCGCTGGGACTGGTCACTGGTCCCATGATGCCGCTGCAGAATCCTAGAAAAGGCTGCGGTTCAACGATGGTCCTATACAAAGAGTGAAGAAGGACATACGGCACACCGACAGCACCACGTATCATCCGGGTCGTAATAGCACGAATGTCCGCTTCTTCGCTGTCAAATACTGTGCGAAACAGTGGGCGGACCTTGCTTGCATCTCCGACTCGGCCTTTGCCGCTTGCAGTGCAGAAGCGACGATCGTTGGAGACACTGGCATCGTTGTTCTAGTTTCTCGGCCTGTCTATGACCCTATTTGAGATTTGTACCTACGACACTTAACATGATAACAGTCTTATCGGCTCACTGGTACGCACAGGGCTGCCACAGATATAGATCGCGGGATACATGACCTCTTGTCAGTGAGAAATTGACACTCGAGGAGGAATGCATGGGCCCCTGCCCACACTCTCTGGTGGCTCGACCTATTGCTCAATGAAACAATTGATATATACGTGTATAAGATAATTGACGAGGATGTCAGTGTGTAGCAATTTCATCTTCTCTATACAGCTACTTCATCTGTTTTTAGTTCAAACTTTTAAATGAGGATATAAGTGCGCTCCCCATGATCGGGCAATGCCAATTTCTTCTTCAAGTTTGAGAATCCCACGCGTCCCAAGTTGAATGCGAAATAACTATGTCCTCCTCGCCTGTTAACTCAGTCACGACACCTGCAGAGCTTGCGCACCGTAGAATTGCTTCTATATTACGCGTACGACAAGCTATGTCAGTGTCAGAAGGGAGTCATTTGTGCCCTGCGTTGGCACTGCCAACATGCGCAGCGTCATGCGGGTTCGGCATCATGTCCGCATGGTTGCCAAGTCGAGATGCGGGTGGTTGATGCGGTCGACCTTTTTCCCCAGAAACTTCTTGGTGGTGTGGCTGATGCAAGCGCACTCCGCGCGCTCTTCTCTACCTTCATAGTACTTGCTCAATCAGGTGGAACAGTTTCAAGAAGGACCGGAGATCTAAAGACGAATCCCAGAGGCACATAAACCAAACGGGGTGAGGGGCATGGATGGCACTAGGGAAACACGGCCCCTTCATTGCGCAATTGAACTCAATTATCGAATACAGTTCGGATTCGTAGCTACAGGTGGTTGTGTAAATAGTAGTTACAAGTTCAGCGCTACAAAATGCAAGGGGACTGCCATTAACACATCAGATAGTCAATGGGCAGGAAGCTATCACAAAGTGTTTTTGTAGTACAAGGGAAGGCCCCCGAGGAAGGATAAAGTAAGGAAAGAGAAAAAAAAAAGCGATACAGTGCGATGCAAGCTAACGTCCGAGCCTTGGTGTAAAAGGTGAGTGAGACTGAGGCAATGTTGTGGATTTCAAGGGCGGAGGGAAGAGCTGATGGCACGCAGGTGGACCAGGATCACGGAAAGTAACGAGAAGAGGACAGATAGTAGGAGGAAGCAACTGCGAAGGGCTCAGAGGACAGTGGCTGAGCTAAGATTACGATGTCCTCAACCGATTTTTACAATCGAAGAAGAGCTACAGGGCGACCGAGTCGCTGACGCGCTGCGATAAATGATTGGATGCCTTGTCGTATAGTTTCGCGTGGCACATACGAGTCCCGAAGGATGGTAAGGCTGTATAGCAAGGGAAAAACGTGAGCGGCTGAATCTCCCGTGAGCCCTTCTAACGTAGCTGCGATGGATAGCTCAAGCGTGGCGGATATGCTAAGCCTCCGGACAGAGGAAAATGAGTGAAACAGTTGCAGCAATTGCGTGGGATCTATCTTGTATCGGTTGTATGGCCGGATTTCTGACAAGGAGAGCAGGTCTTCGAATCTAATCGAGAGGGACTCTACTCTAGAGCGGAAGGACATTGGCAATATATAGTTGCAAATCTGTGCCATGGAAATGAAAATGTCTGGCCAATCAAACCCTTCGCAGTCGAAATGCCAGTGCCACGAGCGACCTTGCGAATAATAATAAGATTTCGGGTCCAAGGGATAGTGGATAGATACCCTTCGAGACGGATACATCATCAAGTATAGATTGTCACGGTCACGGTCTACCCAGAACGACTCGAGTAGGTGACCAAAGAAACGAATAATTTCGGGGATGTCAAGTTCAAAGACGGACAGATCGACGAAGTGTATATCGAACTCATCGAGTAGAGGGGCATCAATTCGGGCCGTGAGGGCCTCCAAGTACTCGCTGATACCTTTGAAATCCAACTTTGTGAGAGAGGGGAGAACAAAGCGGCTCGCTGGCGCTACAGGTCGGTTTTCTCGTTGAGGGTAAGATGCCTGGGATCTGAATTCCATGTAAAGGGACTCGAGTTTTGGTAGCGAAGACAGGGATGTGGCCATTGTCTCGGGTGGAATGTACCAAGAAGTAGGTATATTGAGAAGATGAAGAGTTGTAAGGTCAGTGGAAGACGAGAGCAGTCGCGGCAATGATGGGAATGAGAGCCACGATAAACTGAGATGTTGTAGACGTGGGGCAGATCCAATCAGGAATGTATCGGGAAGGGTCAATGTCCCATAAAATTTGAGAGACTTCAACGCTGGGAATGGCCCCTGCATTACTGTGGCAATCTTTTTATACAAGGACTTCTCCGATTGGTGGACTCGGATATCCATCGACTGTACACGATCCCGATGCTCCAGTGCTGCAAAGATGTTGTCGTCTCTCTCGTATGGTGTTATCTCGTACACGACTACGAGAGGATATGGCCACATATCCAGTAGTTTCCTCATCGAGTTTCCGCATCTCCATGTGCAGTAAAGTCGCAAATTGAGACGGACTGGGTATGCTAAAATGATGGACCGCCAACTTCGGCATACGCACACCAGCTTGTGCCATTCAAATAGAAATTCATTGGGGTAGCCCTTGGAGAATTGGTAGAATATTTCTAACAGGACATCGTCGGGGAGCGAGCTTGTTACTGCTTGGGACATCCGGCCTGCACCATAACACCTCAACAGTCATTACGATCATTACACTGATGAGTCGTACCTTGTCCTTGTTGAACGAGTAATTTCTTCTGTTGGTGTGCCAGTTCAATACCGCTGATTAAATCTCGCATGAAAGGGGTTGACTAGGAGCTTGATTGCTGACACGTCCGAGTAAAGTCGACCTCAATCTCCGACTCGGCCCTTGCCGCGAGGTGCATGTAGAGTGCAGGACACCAACCCTCGAAGGTGCACACCCCCTGTGGTGACCCGACCCACGGTCCAATGAAACAATTGATATGCGTGTACAAATGAGGTTAGCAGGTCGACGAGGACTGACAATATGTAGCAATTCCGTCTTTTCTTTCCAGCTACTGTACCTCATCTTTTTTTTTCCGCAACAGAACTTCCAAGTTTGAGGGTGATTGCGTGATGGTCGCTCGCACTGATTTGCCGTTTCGGGCAAATACTGATCCATATCACGCGTGAGACAAGTCGGGTGTGCGAACGAAGGGAGTTTGATGGAAAGGTGTGCACTAAGGAGAACACTTCGGTGGCCGATTCTCCGTGAGCCGATGTAATGTAGCCTCGATGAACGGCTCTAGCATGGTGGGCATTTCAAGACTCCGGAAAGAGGGAAATGAGTGGAGCCATACCATGGGATCAATGGCAGTCTCTGGATATGGTCGGTTGCACCGGATTGGAGCGAAAGGGCAGTATATGGCAGCATATCTATGCCACGGAAAAGACTTGCCAATCCAACCTGTTGCATTCGATGCGTCATGAGAGGTACATCGTAGGATAATTCAGGGAAAGGAGGTCGAGGCGTGGTGGTCATTTATGCTGACGCACGTTGAGATTCAACGTTGGAGTAGATCGACTGCAACTGAATGAACTGATTCTAGGTGACGAAAGAACCGAATGATTTGGGGAATGACAAAAACAAGTTTATTGAAGAAGTGGATGTTGAACTCATGAGCATCGATTTGAGTTGCGAGGAGGGTCTGTAAAAGTGAGAGCGGTGAGAACAAAGCGGGGCTGCGATCGCAGACAGGCACGTGACTCGGATCTTTTCAGTGCCACTCGAGGAGACGTCGAGGTCCTTGACCCATCAGGTGAAGCAACTTGACATTGCGGGAAAAACCCTCTGAGCCAGATGTTGGTCTGGCTATTGTCGAAACTGCGGGTCGGACTCGGACCCTGACACAGTACAGTCATGTGTGACGGCTACGAGACTTGTTGTCGTCCCGAGTGAGATAGTAGGGGAAAAGGGGAGTAAGAGGGATGAGGAGAGATATAGATACGAGACGCTGGTTGTAACGCGAGCTTCGAAATGCTTGAGACTGTTGAGGAGAGATGCTAAGACTTAGAGATCACACGAGATAGAGAAAGAACGCAAGAATGATGATCATTTTAAAGCAGGAATCTAGAGGTATATATACAGGATAGAGACAATAGGAAGTAAGCTACTGTTATCAGGAACAAGGGGGAAAGCGAGTGCTTTGACTGTGGTATAAGGTGAAAGGTTGGCTGCCAATTGTGTTGAGGCCTTTGAGGGTGCCGAATGATGGATGGAAAAGCGTAAGTGAAAGGGGTGTGGCGTAGTAAGAAAAGCGAGTGAAAGGGGCGGTCAGTGGTCAAGGCGTTTGCGGCTGTGCTCCGAGGATACCTTACACCAGCCCGGGGGTCGAAAAATTGACTGTCCTCAGTCAAAAGTCTTCATCAGCGCAAAAATCCTACTCCTCTTCGTCCAAAACCGTCTTCTACTCCTTCTCCTCTTCATCTCCTTCTACTTCATCTCCGGGATCTTCTTCGGCTCCTTCTCCATCTTCATCCAGGTAGATCTTGGCAAGGGTAGCGCGCTCAACCAGACGTGTGACGGGAATTGAGGTGCGGGAACGGGCATGATAGGGGACGAGGCGAAACGCAGCAAAGCGCAGTTTCGAGACAGCGCCATCGAGTTCCGCAAGGCAGTACGATCCGTTGGGGGTGCGGCGGAGGACAACCATCGGGCCGAGATAACGTGGCTTGGTCTTGCGTCCGAGGTCAGTCTCGATACTAGAATTTCGTACCAAGACGAGTGTGCCGGGCTTGAAGTTGTGGTCATGGATAGTCTTCTCGAACTGACGTTCAAACTGCTGGACTGATTCGAATCGGCTGCGGAGGATGTTGGTGTGGATAGCGGCAAGATCGGCTTCGCGTTTCTGGAGCTGGCGGGTTCGGATGGCAATGAGTTCGTCGGTGGACATGGGCTTCGTGAGGTTAGGGACAAGGAAGGTGGCAAGGGTGATGTCGAAAGGAAGGATAGGTTCGATGCCGTGAGCCATATAAAAGGGGGTGTGTCCGGTCGACTTCCGAGTCGTAGCGCGATCGGCCCAGAATGCGTGAGGGGCAATAGTTGGCCACTTCGAAATGTTTCCTTCGCAAGCTTTGACAATTGATTCCCGAATAGTACGATGCTGTCGTTCGACAATTCCGTTAGCGCGTGAATTGTAAGCAGAAATCCGAATGTGGCGAATGCCATAGCGATCAGCCAAGACATCGAGCGCTGCGACAAAGGCAGTTCCGTTATCAGTCACGATTTCTTCGACTGCTCCCCAGCGGCACAAGATTTCTTCAAAAATAAATGCAGCAAGAGTGCGACCTGTCTCTGAGCGGAGGGAACGCCATTCGGGCCAAGCTGTCAGTGAGCAGCGGTGTTACGAATTTCTGACCTTTTTGCGTCTCGCAGTGTTTCGAACCCTCGACCAGCTCACGTGATAGCTGGTCACTTGACCGATTACATAATCACGGGACTTTCCGGACATTAGTCATTTCCATGACTAATGTCCATTATGCTTACTCATTCGGCTTACTCCGAGCCCCCTTTTGGTACTAAGACAGATCTACGATATATTCCAGTATCCGTGTGACATACATGTCACACGTCACTCCCCTGGGTCTATATAAGACCCACTAGTTTAGCCTGTAACACCCCAGACTTTACTTCGTCTCTCAATACACAGACAGTCTCCCCTCTTCTCCCTCTAAACCTTCCTTCTAAGCCGTTGCCTAGGGGATACTTAGCGGTCGTCTATAGGGATACCAGACCTCTCCTTTGACTTGCAGTAGAG
>QLPA01005853.1:6336-25214 GCA_003313945.1 Lactifluus pinguis | reverse complement strand
TTCGGAAGTGCGGCAGTTCGGAAGTGCGGCAGTTCGGAAGTGCGGCAGTTCGGAAGTGCGGCAGTTCGGAAGTGCGGCAGTTCGGAAGTGCGGCAGTTCGGAAGTGCGGCAGTTCGGAAGTGCGGAAGTGTCCGGCAGTCCAGCAGCCCAGCAGTTCGGAAGTGTGGCAGTCCGGCAGTCCAGAAGTGCAGCGGTCCAGAAGTGCGGCAGTTTGGAAGTGCATGTGCCAGCAACACTGGCATTAGCAGTGCCAGTAATACCAGCCATCAGCACCAATTTACTGTTCCATAAGCAATACAGGGTTGCTAAACAGCAGCACTAATGTGTATTATGTAATCTAAGAGGCTCATCCTAATATGGTATGTGCGCTGGATGACTAGCGGGCGCGCTGGCCCCGATTGAGTCGATACATTGTATGTCTTCGCTGGCCGATTGAGTCGATACATTGTAGTTTGACTACCTGTTGCCAATCCAACGTCATACATCGAATATCCATGCGATAGTACCTCGTAGAATAATGCACTGGATCGTAAAAGATGATAGTGGCGCAGAGATGCAGATCAAAACGCAGAGTCAGATGGAGGGGCCAAACAACGTGAAGACTTGGTGACCAATGAAACCGAATAATTTGTGGGATATCAAAAACAGGTTGATGGAAGAAGGTTATGCTGAAGTCCTCGAGTAGAGGGGCATCGACTCGGGCTGTGAAAACTTCCAAGTACTCGCTCACACCTCTAAATGTCAACGAAGTGAGAGCGGGGAGACCAAACCGAATCTGTGGCGGTACAGGTCGGTTTCTTCGTTTCGGGTGAGGCGTAGGAGATTCAAATGTAACAAAAAGGGATTCGAGCTGTGGCAACGCAGACAGGGAAGTGGCCATTGTCTCGGGTGGGATGTACCCAGAATTAGGTATATCAAAAAGACAAAGAGATCTGAGATGAGTTGCAGACCTGAGTCCTCTTGGGATTGAAATTCCGCAGAAACTTAGATGTTGTAAATTTGGGGCGGCATTGAAGAATATATCGGCCGATGCCAAACCATCAACTTCAAGAGTTGTCAATGCCGGAAATGGCTCCTGCGCCACTATGGAAATTTGTTCCCAAAAAAAATCCGGGAGATCTCTGACTCTGATTTCGTGTACGCGATCACGACGCTCCAATGCGGCAGTCAAGTTGTCGAGATGGTCCTCGCTTGACTTTGCCTTATAATTGTAGAAGTCAACCACGAGAGGAAATTCAGGCCAGATATCCAGGAGTTTTCCCACACGCTGTGTCGGCGTACACAGAAGTTGTAAATCGAGATGGTGTTGCGATGCAAAAATGAGGAATCGCCATCTTCGGCACACGTGCACCAGCCTAGGCCAACAGTTACGCCAAGAGTACGAGTATTCCAACTTCTTGTGGGCATAGAATATCTCTAGTAGGACATCTTCTGGGAGAGATCCGATGGTCACTCGTGGGAGCACCATCCCTGCGTAATTCAATTCAGTAATCGTTGCGGTGCCTCCAGATGAATCCTACCTGGTCCTTGTTGAATAAAAAATTCCTTCCGCCGCTTTGAAACTCGCTTTTCTCTCTTTTAGCCTAGGGAACCGTGACCGCCTCAATTTTTGTCAGGGAGGTCCGAGGGAATTAGTGGGTGGCAGTGTTGTTTGGCTGGGAGGATAGGATGTGACGAGTGATACGGCTTCGAGTGGAACAGCAGCGTTAGTAGACTGGGTTGGGGGATAATTGCTATCAAAGACCTTGTCAAAGACTCAGAGGCACGTCGTGGTCCAGCGTTCCAACTTGAAATGTCACGGGCACGTGCTCAGTCACGGTGCTGTAGCCACTAAACAAACAGGTGAGTACGACACACAATTTGGCAAAGCCCGTGAAAAACCAGCTCAGGATGTCGTTACGTGTGATGGCGTGTAATGGTTTTCCAGGCCAGTGTTTTCCAAGGTCAAGGGGAAGTACGATGGCTAAAAGATGAGATAAGATAACATGACCCACCGGCGTGCGATTCTAGACCTGAGTTCTAATGCTGCACTACTACTGTAGTAGCTATGTGCGACGAGCTGGGCATGAAAAATGAGTCATTTCGTGGCACGAATTGGGACGACCACCTGCGTGCGCAGCGTCGCGCTCTTTGGAGGGCCTTGTAGTCGGGATTGTCCGAACGCCATTTTCTATCTTTCCCAGGGCCCGGGTCGAGATGCGGAGGGATGTAAGCTGGTCCGTATTCCTGACCCGTGTTGCCACCCTAAATGTATCACATAATGTATGTCCGTTGGTACTGTACGTCTTTCGTTCTACATCCTTTTTTTCTGGGGCCCTTGGTGGTGTGAGCCGTGTGGCTGACTTGGACGCGAGAACATCCCGTATGCATCTTCGACTTGGCTTCTGCCACAGCTCTTCCTCATCACCACAACGTTTGTCCCATCAGATAGAAGCTCCTTCGTTCCACAACTCTCAATCTCGCAATACATTTAGAATCCGTAGCTGTGGGTGGTGGTACTAGCACAATTCAACAGATGTAAACGACTCGGAAGGAAACTGGGGCATGACAAGTTATGGTAAGGAAAAAGGAAACGTAATCGAAGATGACGGGACTTTCGCAAGGTATGGTAAAGTGTGGGGAAGGGTCGCGAAATAACGTTGAACGAAGCGCAAGGGGTGGTAAGCAGTCTGAGACAAGAGGAAACATAACAATTACAAAGGGACTCGGAGACGCATGACATGCTAAAACAACATCAACGAAATTGAGACAATACGGGTTATTGGCGATTTGAGGTCGAGGTAAACGCGATATGGGCCAGTGTAACATGCCGAGGCATCAAAGGTGGCCGTGGCCAAGGTTGTGGAGTACAAGCCTGGGACGATGTGGAGGGCACGGGCTGGTGGCATACAGGCGGTCCATGGTAGCCGTCAGGGATCTGAAGATGATGGGAGACCGAAAGGTGGTGACTCGGGACTAGATCTGTGGTGAGAGACAGCAACAGGGTGACCAGATTGTTCGCGTGTTACGACGAATGATTGTATGACTTGCTGCGCGGCTTCGTCTGACACAACCTTATCCCTGGGAACGGAAAGGGTGTGTAGTGAGGGGAGTACATCGGCAGTTGGTTGTCCAGTGAGTGGGGATAGTGCAGCTGCGATGAGAGGCTCAGATATTTCAACTCTCTGGACAGAGATAAATGAGTGAAAAAGTTGGAGCCATAGCGTGGGATCTATCTCTTCTTCTGGCAATGACTCTGAGGGAGGGGGACACGTGATGTAGAGTGACTCCACGCTTGAGCAAACGGATAGAATCTGGCTGCATATCTGTGCTATGGAAAAGACTTGCCAATCAAACTCTCTGCACCGGATAAGCCACGTGCGATGATTCTTCAGAGGATAACGCATCGGATCAGAAAAACCGATATATGCGCCGACAGAACCAAAACTTAAGGTCAGACTGGATGGCCTGAACAAGTCTTGGTGACCACTGGCAAATAACCGAGTGATTTGCGGGATGTCGAAGACAAGCTGATGGAAGAAGGTTATGTCGAAGTGCTCGAGTAGAGGGGCATCGATTCGGGCTGTGAGCACTTCCAAGTACTCGCTCACACCTTGAAATGTGAACTGAGTGAGGGCGGGGAGAACAAACCGGGTCGGCGGCGGTACAGGTCGATTCCTTCGTTTGGGTTGGGGCGTCGGAGATTCAAAATGGATAGTAAGGGCTTCGAGCTGTGGCATCACAAACAGGGAAGTGGCCATCGTCTCGGGTGGGATGTACCCAGAATTAGGTATACCGGAAAGATGAAGAAATCTGAGATGAGTTGCAGACCCAAGTGGTCTTGGAATTGAGATTCCATGTAAAGATAGATGTTGTAAATTTGGGGCGGATCCATTCAAGAATATATCGCCCGCTGCCAACCCACCATATTGCGCCAAGTTAAGACTTGTCAATGCCGGAAATGGCTCCTCAGGCTGTACCACTGTGGCAATTTGTTCCCATACAAAATCCGGGAGATACATGAAACTGATTTCGCGTACGCGATCACGACGCTCCAATGCGGCAAATGAGTTATCGAAATGGACCTTGCTTGGATTTGCCGTATAACCGTGGAAGTTAACCAGGAGAGGAAATTCAGGCCAGATATCCAGCAATTTTCTCACAGGCCGTGTCGGTGTACAGAGAAGTTGCAGATCGAGACGGTGTGGTGATGCAAATATGACGGATCGCCATCTTCGGCACACGTGCACCAGCCTAGGCCAACAGTCATGCCAAGGGCCATAATACAGCTGGCCAAACTTCTTGTAGACATAGAACATCTCCAGTAGGACATCGTCGGGGAGCGATTCGATGGTCACTTTGAGTTGTCGGAGCACCATTGCTGCGTGGTTCAACTGAGCAATCGTCACGGTAGCTCCAAATGAATCCTACCTGGTCCTTGCAATTTCTTGCGGCGATTTTCAACCCTTTTCTCTCTCTTGGAGTCTGAGGAACGGCCACCGATCTCCATCAGAGAGGTTGTAGGGAATGGGTAGTGTGTAGTAATGTTGCTGGGCTGAGGGGATAGCATGTCACGCCGTACGCTTTCGAATGCAGTTGCATTCCGCACAGCATTCCGCTTAACAACCACAAATTTGGCCGCCAAACAAACAAACAGGCTGATTACGGCAGTCGTGAGATGAGATAAGATAGCACGACTAGCTGGAAAACCCCCCAAGGCGATGACTTTTGGGGTCCGGATTACATCGGACCGTGCCAGTGAGTCAGCGCCACATCCGTTGTCGATCGCGGGAGTCGGAACCAGTGCGTGCCTACAGCCAGCGGCACCTCATCCATTTTCTCGTTGCAGAATTTACAAAACCCCTTACCCACTGTAGAGCTCACAAACGGGGACTCCAGAATGTTCCTCATGATAAGCGATGTCACGGTAAATATCTTCTTCAACAACTCGTGCGATGCCTTTTTAGTGATACCCGCCGACCCCGACTCGGAGTTCAAGTTCTCGGCCAAGTGCTACGTGATAACGACAACTTGTTCGCAACTACGACGTCTCCTCATCCGCTAAAAAAAACTGATACACCCCTGCAGAGCCTACCTACTGCGGCCGAAAGATCGGCCACGTTGCCTATCTTTCGTATGTGCGACAACTTGAAGGTGGGCGTGAGGAATGAGCCATTTCGTAGTACGATTTCTATCTTTGACCTGGGGTGGATGTTCCTGTTCCTGAACCGAGTTGGCAACCCTAAACGTATCACGCCCCGTAATCTATGTCCGTTGGTGCCACGTCCTTCTACACCCCCCTCTTTTGGGGTACTTGATGGTGTGGCTGACTCGGAAGCGAGAAGATCATCCCGCACACGTCTTCTAGCTGCACTGATAATCACAATACCTTCCCGATCTGGTAGGATCTCTCAAACTTTCAATACATTTAAATTTCGTGGCCGTGGGTAGTAGTTTTAGAGTAATTCAGTACAAATGCGGACGAAGGAAACTGGGCCCTTTCAAGGTATCGTAAGGGGAACGGTCGCGAACTAGGTAAAACGCAGCACGAGGTGTTGTAAGAGGAGACAAAAGACAGAAATAACACAGGGAAATCAACGATAGAGGCACATAAGGACTTGGAGACGCAGGGCATGATCATCAATGAAACTGAGACAACACAGGGTAGTAGCGATTTGAGGGAGGAGTACGCACGATACGACTCTACGAGCCAGTGTAACACGGCGAGCCATCGAAGGCGGTCGTGGCCAAGGTTGTGGAGTACAAGCCTCGGACGATCCGGAGGGCATGCGACGGGCGGCCCATTGTCACCGCCAGGAAAGCGAAGATAATGGGATAAAGGTAAAAGGCGAGAGGAAAGAGACCGGGTGGAAAGAAGTGGATGAGAACAACAGGTGCGGGGACCATATGATGTCCTCAAGTAGATTGGCGCTGGTGAATGACAGTTACAGGGCGACCCGAGTGTTGGCGGGCCGCGACGAATGTTTGTATGACTTGCTGTGTGGTTTCGTCTGACATATCCGTATCCCCGAGAACGGAAAGGGTGTGTAGCGAGGGGAGTATATCGGCGGTTGCCAGTGGTTGTCCGGTGAGTGGGGGTAACGCAGCTGCGATGAGCGACCCGGATATACTAAGACTCTGGACAGAGGTAAATGAGTGAAAAATTTGAAGCCATAGTGTGGGATCTATCTCGTCTTCGGGCGAGGAGTGTACGCCCCAGTGACAATTGTATGAAATGTTGAGTGACTCGACGCTAGAGCCGAAGGACAGAATCTGGCTGCATATCTGTGCTATGGAAAAGACTTGCCAATCCAACGATTTGCCTCCGATCTCCCATAGGCAATACCCCGCACGATAACGCATTGGATCGTCAAAGATGATAGTGGCATGGAGAACCATTGAAAAACGCAAGAGCAGACGGGATGGCCTGAATAAGTCTTGGTGACCAAAGAACCTAATGATTTGCGGGATGTCGAAGACAGGTTGATTGAAGAAGGTTATCCTAAAGTCCTCGAGTACAGGGGCATCGATTCGGGTTGTGAGCACTTCCAAGTACTCGCTCACACCTCCAAATTTCAACCAGGTGAGAGCGGGGAAAACAAACCGGGTCGGTGGCGGTACAGGTCGGTTTCTTCGTTTAGGTTGGGGCGTAGGTGATTTAAACTCGAGAGTAAGGGATTCGAGTTGTGGCAACGCAGACAGGGACGTGGCAATTGTCTCGGGTGGGATGTACCCAGAATTAGGTATTTTGGAAAGACAAAGAGATCTGAGATGAGTTGCAGACCCGAGTCGTCGTGGTATTGACATTCCCCATAAAGATAGATGTTGTAAATTTGGGGCGGATCCATTCAAGAATATATCGTCGACTGCCACTGGCAAGACTCGGAGCCCATCAAATTGCTTCAAGTCAAGAGTTGTCAATGCCGGAAATGGTTCCTGCGCCACTATGGTAACTCTTTCCCATGCAAAATCTGGGAGATCGCTAACATCGATTACACGTACGTGATCACGACGCTCCAGTGCATCAATGAAGTTGTCGAAAAGGTCTTCGCTTGGATTTGCCGTATCAAGGTAGAAGTTAACAATGAGAGGAAATGCAGGCCAGATATCCAGCATTCTTTTCACGGACCGTCTCGGTGTGCAGATCAGTTGCAAATCGAGACGGTGTGGCGATGAAAAAATGACCGATCGCCATCTTCGGCACACGTGCACCAGTGTAGGCCAACACTCATGCCAAGCCTGAATGCCATTATACAGACTCAGTGACTCCTTGCAGACATAGAATACCTCTAGTAGGACATCGTCGGGGACCAATCCGATGGTCACTCGTGGGAGCACCATCCGGAGTCGCTGCGTGATCTAACTCAGCAATCGTTGCAGCGGCCCTAGATGGATCCTACCTAGTCCTTGTTAAATAAACAATCCCTTGCGGCGATTTGCAACTCTCCTTTCTCACTTTGAGCCTAGGGAACGGTCGCCAACCTCTATTACAGAGGTCGTAGGGAATGGGAGGTGGGTAGTAATATTGCTTGGCAGGGAGGAGAGGATGTCACGAGCGGTACGTCTTCGAGTGGAATGGCAGCCGTAGTAATTTAGGAGAGACTTGGTTGGGGGAATAACTGTTATCAAAGATCTCGGACTCAGAGGTATTTGTCCTGGTCATCGCACACCCTGACAGCATGCAACGTGCTCGACATAGCCGCGTGCCAAACAAAAAGGCTGACTACGACAATCGTCAGCTGAGAGGCTCGTTACGTAGGATATCTTGTAACGTGTTCTAGATGAGCGCGCAGTTAAGCCAACTGGTAGGTCCATCAGTGCATATCCGGAAAACCCCCAGATAGGATGGAAGATGGATTTTAGGGTCTGGCTTACTTCGGACCCAGAGTCGACATCACGACTGCCCAATCCACATCCGATTCCTACAGCACGGTCACTTCATCCTTTGTTTTCTCGTTGCAGAATTTACGTTGATTCACTTCGCACATCCGCTGAAAGCCATTACCCGCTGCAGTGGCATCCGAGTCGAGCCCACACACGAAGATGTCACAGTCATCCTCACGATCGGCAATGTCAATATCTTCTTCAACGACGACCCTCAGTTCAAACGTTCGAATGTTAGGTCGAATGCGATGTGATAATAACGCCCGGTTTACGTACTATGTCATCCTGGTTTCTACCTTGACCAGGTCGAGATGCACGCTGGTCAGCGGGGTGGGTGTTCCCGAGATGGCAACCCTAAATGTATTACGTACTGTAATCTATGTCCGTTGGTGCCACATCCTTACACCCCCTTTTTGAGGTCCTCGGACACGAGAAGGTCCCGCACGCGTCTTCTACTTGGATCTTCCTCACACTGACAATCACAATATCTGCCCGATCTGGTTGCAAGGAGTTCCGCTCCGTTCCGAAATCCCTCAAACTTTCACATTCGTAGCGGTGGGTGGAAGCACGAGCGTAATTCAGTACAGATGCAAAGCTGGTGGAAGGTTTGGTAAGGGGAATGGTCGCAAGCTAGGTAGAACACAGCGCGAACTTGAAGAGTCGTAAGAGGAAAAAAAGAGAGAAATAGCACAAGGAAATCAACGATAGAGACTCGGGCATGCTAGAACGTCAACGTAATGGAGACAATACAGGGTTATTAGTAGTTCGAGGGGGAGTAAGCGCAAGTGTAACATGCCAAGCCATCAAAGGCGGTCGTGGCTCGGGTGATGCAGAATGCACGGGTTGATCAGATTCCGCAAACCTGATATCAAGAGTTGTCAATGCCAGAAACTTGAATATCTCCTGCGCCACTGGAAATTTGTTCCAATACAAGATCTGAGAAATCTTTGACTTGGATCTCGTGTACGCGATCACGACGCTCCGACGCGGCAAAGAATTTATCAAAATAGCCCTGGCTCGGTTCTGGGGAATCTGCCATATGATTGTAGAAGTCGACCACGTTGGCCGTGAGAGGCGGTAATAGGGCGACCAGCTTGTTGGCGGGCTATGCCAAATAATGCAAATTTCTCCATCATTTCGTCTGACATATTCGAGTCCGTATCCCCCGAAAAGGAAATTTTGTGTAGCGAGGGGAGTATATCGCTCGTTGATGGTCCGGTGAGAGGGGATAATGCAGCTACGATGACCAGGTGAGATATTTCAAGACTCTGGACAGAGGTAAACGAGTGATAAAGTTGGAGCCATAGTGTAGGATCTATCTCGTCTGCTGGCGAGGGGTCTGAGTCACGGTGTGGAGCGCCCGTAATCTCGAGTGACTCCACACTAGAGCGGAGAGACGGAATCTGGCCGCATATCTGTGCTATGGAAAAGACTTGCCAATCCATCGATTTTCCTCTGATCTCCCACACGCGACGCCCCGCACGACTCGGATAACGCAATGGATCGTGAAAGACAATAGTGGCGTGGAAAGCCACTTCAAAACGCAGGGCCAGACAGGATGGCCTGAGTAAGTCTTGGGAAGCAAAAAACCGAATGATTTGCGGGATGTCGAAGACAAGCTGATTGAAGAAGGTTACGTCGAAGTCCTCGAGTGAAGGGGCATCGACTCTGGCTGTGAGTACTTCCAAGTACTCGCTCACACCTTTAAATCTCAACGAAGTGAGAGCGGGGAGAACAAGCCGGGTCTGTGGCGGTACAGATCGGTTTCTTCGTTTCGGGTGAGGCGTAGGAGATTGGAATGTGACAATAAGGGATTCGAGCTGTGGCAAGGCAGACAGGGACGTGGCCATTGTCTCGGGTGGGATGTACCCAGAATTTGGTATACTCTCAAGATAAAGAGATCTGAGATGAGTTGCAGACCCGAGTCGTCTTGGGATTGAAATTCCCCGCAAAGATAGATGTTGTAAATTAGGGGCGGACCCATTCAAGAATGTATCGCCCACTGGCACTTCCCAGCCATCAATTCCAAGAGTCGTCAATACCGGAAATGGCTCTGTGGTGATTCTTTCCCATACAAAGCCCGGAAGTTCGTTGACAGTGATGGCGTGTACGCGATCACGACGCTCCAATGCGGTAAAGAAGTTGTCGATATGGTCCTCGCTTGTCTTTCCGTAGAAGTGAACCATGAGAGGAAACGCAGGCCAGATATCCAGCATTTTTCTCGTAGGCCGAATGGGTGTGCAGAAAAGTTGCAAATCGAGACGGTGTGGGGATGCAAAAATGAGGAGTCGCCATCTTTGGCACACGTGCGCCAGCTTGGGCCAACACTCATGCCAAAGGCCATAAAAAAAAGGGTCAGTCTGGGCCAACTTCTTGTAGACATAGAATATGTCTAGTAGGACATCATCGGAGAGCGATCCGATGGTCACTCGTTGGGGTACCATCCCTGCGTGATTCAACTCAGCAATCGCTGTAGTGGCTCCAGATGAACCCTACCTGGCCCTTGTTGAATAAATAATGCCTTTTGGCGATCTTCCAGGTAATGGCCAACGAACTCTATCATATTCTCGGGCTTGAAGGTCACATATGGGCTAAATGGATAGAGGGTAGCGGGATCGCTTTGCTGGTACCATTCCACTTGATATCGCAGCATTAGTGATTTAGGAGAGGGGGGATAACTTGAATTGCTATCAAAGACCTCGGACTCAGAGGCATTTGTTCTCGGTCGTTATGCATAGCATTTCAAAATGCATGTCACGGACACGTCTTCAACATAGCCTCCAAATAAACAGGCTGGACGACAACCATCAGATGGTCGTTACGTATATAGCTTGTAACGTTGAGCGCGCCGGCCTAAACTGGAAGCGGATGAGATAAGATAAGATAATCAGGCGGTCGGCACGCGCAGCGTCGCGCACTTTGTGGGCCTTGGAATCAGCGGGACTGCTAGTGTCCGCATGCCAATTTCTATCTTTGTATAATCTATGTCTGTTGGTGCATCTTTCCTTCTGCTCGCGCCGTCTCTTTATGGGCTCCTTGGTAGCTGACCTGGACGCGAGCACACATCTTTTACTTGGCCTCTACCACAGCTTTTCCCAGTGTCGATCCTTCATTCCACAAACTTTCAATCCTTCAATAAAAGTAAAAATCCTAGGTACTGGTGGTAGTACTAGCACAATTCAGTACGAAAGAGACGGGGCTATCGCAAGGTATGGTAAGGAAATGGGAAAGGTCGCGAACTAAGGTATAATGCGACGTGATACGGGCCAGTGTAACATGCCGAGGTATCGAAGGTGGTCGTGGCCGAAGTTGTGGAGTACAAGCCTCTGACGAAGGCAAAGGGGCGGTCCACGATCGGTGGGAGGAAACAGAACAGGTGGATGCATGGACCATGGGATGTCCTCAAGCAGATTCGCGGCGAGATACGGTTACAGGGCGACCAGAGTGTTGGCGGGCTGCAACAAATGATTCTATGCCTTGTTGCGTGGTTTCGTCTGCCAGCGACACATCCCTCACGATAGAAAGGCTGCGTAGAGAGGGGAATACTTCCGCGGCTGATTCTTCCGTGAGCCCTTGTAACGTAGATCCGATGGATGGCTCTAGCTCCGCGGGGATTTCAAGACTCTGGACTGAAGTAAATGAACGAAACAGTTGTAACCATGCTATGGGATCCCCATCGTCCTCTGAGTGAGGAACTCCTTTAAAATAGCACGAAATGTTGAGTGACTCCACGCTCGAACGGAAGGACGGAATCTGGTTGCATAACCGTGCTATGGAAGAGACTTGCTCATCGAACCTATCGCAAAAGATACGATATATCGCATAGCGGCTTCCATCGCAACAGATTATAGAGGCGCAGAGAGGCACTTCAAAACGCAAGACCAGACTGGGTACCCTGAACAACTTGAAGTCTTGGTGACCAAAGAATCGAATGATTTGTGGGATGTCGAAGACAAGCTGATGGAAGAACACGTCGAAGCGCTCGAGTGCAGGGGCATCGATTCGGGCTGTGAGCATTTCCAAGTACTCGCTCACGCCTCTGAAATCGAAGCTCGTGAGAGCGGGGAGAGTAAAGCGGGTCTGCGATGGTACAGATCGGTTTCTTTGTTTGGGTCGTGGCATCGGGTATTCGAAATTGACAGTAAGGGATTCGAGCTGTGGTAAGGTAGACAGGCATGTGGCCATTGTCTCGGGTGGCATGTACCCAGAAGTAGGTATATCGAAAAGATCAAGAGATCTGAGATGAGTTGCAGACCCGAGTCGTCTTGGGATTGAAAATCCGCATAAAGATAGGCGTTGTAAATTCGGGGCGGCATCAACGAAAATATCGCCCGATGGCAACCCATCAGATTGCACAATTTCAAGACTTGTCAATGCCGGAAATGGCTCCTGCACCACTGTGGAAATTCGTTCCCATACTAAACGTGGGAGGTCTCCGACACGGACTCGAATTTCGCGTACGCGATCTCTTCGCTCCAATGCGGCAAAGAAGTTGTCGAAATGGCCCATATAATCGTCGAGGTCAATCCGGAGATGAAGAAATGAAGGCCAGATATCCAGCATTTTTCTCACAGGCCGTGTCGGTGTGCAGACAAGTTGTAAATTGAGACGGTGTGGCGATGCAAAAATGACGAATCGCCATCTTCGGCACACGTGAACCAGCCTAGGCCAACCGTAACGCAATTGATAAAAGAACGGGAGTTCCAACTTCTTGTAGGCATAGAATATCTCTAGTAGGACTTCATCGGGGAGCGATTCGATGGTCACTCGTGGGAGTACCATCCCTGCGCGATTCAATTCAGCAATCGGTGCGACCATTCAAAATGGATCCTACCTGGTCCTTATTGAATAAGCAGTTCCTTGCGGCTCTCCTTTCTCTCCTTGAGCGCGCCCACCAATCTATATCAGAGAGGCTCTGGGGAATGAATAGTAGTGGGAGGATAGCACGTCACGAGCGGTACGTTTTTGAGTGGAATAGCCGCACTAGTAAGGTGGGATGAACAGCACGTGCTCAACATAGCCAAACAAACAGGCGGCCCGCCACTCCGACTCAAGCATCACAATAAGGGTCAACGACCACACTCATGCTGTGACCGTGTGCATGCAACCGATTTCAGACACTCACTTCTCATCACTATTGTCCTTAGAGCACAGGATCTTGCCGCCCCGTCACAGTATTTTCACACAAATGAGGTTCCTCATGCCACGTCACGGTGGGCCCCCCTGGTGACTCAACCTATAGTTTAGTTGATATGGAATTTGAATGCTAGTAGGGTCGGTGGGAGGGCTAAGACAGTGCGTAATAATTCCGTCTCTCTTTTAGAGATATCTAATATAGTACAGGATTAACATTCATCGTCTTCGCACGTTCTCTGGAGTTCTCGCGCGCAGGCCTCGAGCTCACGAATGAGGATATCAGAGCACTCCAAATGATTGGTGACGAGAATTTTTTTTAACATCACGCGCAAGGAGCTCGAGCTCTAACTCGAGTGTGACATGATAATAGCCGGTGTCCTCCTCACCTGCTAAATGGAAAAACTGATGCATGTCACTGCACCTGCAGAGCCTGTCTAGCGCGGCCGAAACCTCGTGCAGCGCTAGTAGCGTCGCTTCTGCCTTCGCATACGACATGTGGAAGGAGTCGTTTGTGGCGCGAATTGGGACAACACCCGTCTAGCCTCGGGCCCATGTGCCTTGCAAGCCTCGGCGAGATTGTTCACACGGTTGCTATCTTTGACCAAGTCGAGACACGAGCCATCGATGTCAGCGTGAGCTGGTCAGCTGGCGGGACCAACGCAAGGAGAATTCGTAACCCAACTTGGGATTTCTACGCACAGTATATCCGTCGGTACTCCTACCATTCTTTATTTCTGGAGTGAATAGCGCCCGCGGCGGGCCCTTACAGATCTCCCGCCATCAAAAGCCTGAGTACTTCCCAACATATTTAGCAACAGCGTCGTCCGTTCAGAGACGCTTTATGATCTGTCTGCCTCAAATCATCTCATGGCGCGACTCTCCACACATGATGATCCCCAGCTACACGCCTAACTGTATGACGTGACTCGTGCTAGGCGGTCCAGTCGTAGAAAGCGATGTTATCTGCAATTGTATCCAACATAGACATATATTGAATTTAAGCAACAAGGGGGGGAGGAGGTGCAAGTGGGTGTTCCTGTTCCTGACCCAAGTTGGAAACTCTAAATGTATCACATACTAAGAAAAGGGATGGGTCGCAAACTAAGGTAAAACTCGGCGCAAGGTGTCGTAAGAGGAAACAAAGAGAAAAATAACCCAGAGAAATCAACAACAGAGCTAGAGCATCATGAATGAAACTGAGACAATACAGGATATTGGCAATTTGAGGGGGAGGAAAACCCGATACGGGTCAGTGTGATGTGTCGAGGCATCAAAGGTGGTCGTGGCCGAGATTGTGGAGTACAAGTCTCGGACGACCCAAAGGGTACGGGCTGATGGCAAAGTGGCGGTCCATGGTCACCGTCAGGACACTAGCCCGGGACAACGACAGATGGCGGAAGGAAAAAGAGAACGGGTGGGTGCATGGACCATATAATGTCCTCAAGCAGATTTTCGGCGAGAGACGGTTACAGGGCGACCAGAGTGTTGGCGGGCTGCGACAAATGATTCTATGCCTTGTTGCGTGGTTTCGTCTGCCAGTGACACATCCCCCACGATAGAAAGGCTGCGTAGAGAGGGGAATACTTTGGCCGCTGATTCTTCCGTGAGCCCTTGTAACGTAGATCCAATGGATGGCTCTAGCTCCGCGGGGATTTCAAGACTCTGAACTGAAGTAAATGAACGAAACAGTTGTAACCATGCTATGGGATCCCCATCGTCCTCTGAGTGAGGAACGTCATCAAAATAGCACGAAATGTTGAGTGACTCCATGCTCGAACGGAAGGACGGAATCTGGTTGCATAACCATGCTATGGAAGAGACTTGCCCATCGAGTCTATCGCAAAAGACACGATATATCGCATAACGGCTTCCATCGCCACCGATGATAGAGCCGCAGAGAGGCACTTCAAAACGCAAGACCAGACTGGGTACCCTGAACAACTTGAAGTCTTGGTGACCAAAGAATTGAATGATTTGCGGGATGTCGAAGACGAGTTGATGGAAGATTACGACAAAGTGCTCGAGTGCAGGGGCATCGATTCGGGCTATGAGCACTTCCAAGTACTCGCTCACGCCTCTGAAATCGAAGCTCGTGAGAGCAGGGAGAGTAAAGCGGGTCTGTGGTGGTACAGGTCGGTTTCTTTGTTTGGGTCGTGGCATCGGGTATTCGAAATTGACAGTAAGGGATTCGAGCTGTGGCAACGTAGACAGGCATGTAGCCATTGTCTCGAGTGGCATGTACCCAGCACTAGGTATAGAGGAAATATCAAGGGATCTGAGATGAGTCGCAGACCCGAGTCGTCTTGGGATTGAAAATCCGTATAAAGATAGGCGTTGTAAATTTGGGGCTGCATTAAAGAAGATATCGCCCGATTCCAACCCATCAGATTGCGAAACTTCAAGACTTGTCAATGCCGGAAATGGCTCCTGCGCCACTGTGAAAATTTGTTCCCATACTAAACGCGGGAGATCTCTGACACGGACTCGAATTTCGCATACGCGATCTCTTCGCTCCAATGCGGCAAAGAAGTTGTCGATATAGCCCTTATAATCGTAGAAGTCAACCTGGAGATAAAGAAATGCAGGCCAGATATCCAGCATTTTTCTCACAGGCCGTGTCGGTGTGCAGACAAGTTGTAAATGGAGACGGCGTGGCGATGCAAAAGTGACGAATCGCCATCTTCGGCACACGTGCACCAGCCTAGGCCAACCGGGTTGCAATTGCCAAAAGTCTGGGACTACCAACTCCTTGTAGGCACAGAATATCTCTAATAGGACATCGTCGGGGAGCGATCCAATGGTCACGCGTTGAAGCACCATCCCTGCGTGATTCAACTCAGTAATCGTTGTGGTGGTTCCAGATGAATCCTACCTGGTCCTTATAAACAGTTCCTTGTGGCGATTTTCAACTCTCTTTTCTCTCGTAGAGCCGAGGGAACTTGAACGGATACCAGAGATGCCCTAGGGAATGAGTAGTAATTGGAGGATAGCACGTCTGCAGTACGTTTTCGAGTGGAATAGCAACGCTAGTAATTTAGGAGAGACTGAGATGAAAAAGTGATGAACACTGGGATGAAAGTGCTGTTTTGATCATGCACAGAAATATTGCCACAGACACGTGCCCAACATAGCCAAACAGCGGCTCAAAAGTCCCGCCACAACTCCGACTCAAGGCTGTGCACAATAAGGGTCAACGACCACACTCATGCTGTGACCGTGTGCATGCAACCGATTCCAGACACTCATTTCTCATAACTATTGTTCCGTAGAGCCCAGGATCTTGCCGCTCCATCACATTATCTCCACACAAACGAGGTTCCTGCTGCCACATCATGGTGGGTCCCTTCCCTATCCCCCTCTGGTGACGCAACCTATAGTTCAATTGATATGGAATTTGAATGCTAGTAGGGTGAGTAGGAGGGCTAACACAGTGTGTAATAACTCCATCTCTCTTTTAGAGCTATCTAATATAGTTACAGGATTAACGTTTAACATTCATTGTCTTCGCACGTTCTCTGGAGTGCTCGCACGCTGGCCTCGAGCTCACAAATTATGATATCAGAGCACATCCAAATGATGGGCGATGTGGATTCTCTTTAATAACACGCGAAAGGACCCCGAGCTCGAGCTCGAGTGTGATATGATAATAGCTGGTTCACGACCTTGTCCTCTAAATGGAAAAACTGATGCATGTCACTGCACCTGCAGAGCCATCGCTTCTGTCTTTCGCATATGACATGTGGAAGGAGTCATTTGTGGCGCGAATTGGGACAACACCGTCTAGTCTCAGCCCAACGCTCATTGCGAACCTCATCTTTTTTATTCCGCGACGGAACTTTCATTCGTTGTTCTCGTGCGTCTATTAGAGCCACCAACTGCTGTTTTAATAATCAATCTTCTCTTTGAGAACTCCGAGTCGCACGAAGAACCCCAAGTTTGAGGGTGAGTGCGAGATGCTCGCTGGTATGACAAATACTGATCCGTGTCACGCGTGAGACAAGTCGGGTGTGCGAATGAAGGGAGTTGTTCGGTACATGTATTAGGACGACCAGCACAACCAGATGGGGGTCGTCGACGCTGGCACATGCTGCAGGTAGTCATCAGGACAGATGCGGGAGTATTTCTAACTCAAATTGGGTATTCTATGCGCATCATATGCAACGAATGAGTAGTATGTCCGTTGCTACTTCTTTCCATCTACATTATTTTTCTGGTTCTTGATTGTCTGGCCCATGCAGGCGTACCCCGCACCAATCTTCTGTTGGAGTGCCGAGCGCGTGTATCGAGCTCATGACGCACGGACCGCATTAGTCAGCGTAGGCTTAGTTACCCCTAGTTACGGGTTAACGCACCTCACGCGTTTGCAACGACGTCGAGCCAAACGCTCCCTTTTTATCCCTCTTTGTCGAGACTCTCAGGCAGTTTTCATCCAATATCTTCCGTGGTCACAGTCACAATATTTGCTCAATCAGGTAGGAGAGGAACGCCACAAAGGAATCCACGATGACGATGAACATACGAAGACCTAAGTCACGATGGAACATCAATAACTGAGCCCGTAATGTAAAAAGCGGTCGTGACAGAAGTGACGTTGCGGGATAGAAGGTGGGGTGTAGGTTATCGGTTGGTGGGATACCTGTGGCCTAAGATCGCCGTCAGAGCATGAAAGTTTACCGGACGAGGGCAGAAAGAAAAGGAACGAGTTGAAAGAAGTAAATGCGGATAGTTCCAAATTGAAGAATAGTCCTTGCACTGACCTTATGATGTTGACACTAAGATTTATGGCGAGAGACGGCTATCGGGCGACCGTAGTGCTGGCGGGCTGCGATGAACGATTGTATGCAGTTGTGCATTTCGTCTGACATATCTCTAATGATGGAAAGGATCTGTCGGTAGTGAGTGGAACACTTCGGTGGCCAATTCTCCCGTGAGTCCATGTAATGTAACTTCGCTGAACGGCTCTAGCGTGGTGGGTATTTCAAGACTCCGGAAAGAGGGAAATGAGTGGAGCCATACCATGGGATAAATTTCAGTGTCTAGAACTGGGGAAAGGAGATCGAGGCGTGGTGGTCATGACGCGTATTGAGACTTAATGTTGGAGTGGATCGACTGCGACTGAATGACTGACTCCAGATGACAAAAGAATCAAATGGTTTGGGGAATGTCAAAGACAAAAGTTTATCGAAGAAGTGAATGTTGAACTCATGAGCATCTATTCGGGCTGCGAGGACTACCCAGGCTATAGAAAAAACAACCAAGTGAGAGCGGAGAAAACAAAGCGGGCCGGTGTGATTTTGAGGAGGCATGTGACTCGGATCTATTTCAAACTTTTTCATTGCCACTCGAGGAGACGTTGAGGTCCTTGACTCACCGGGTGAAGCAGCTTAGCGTTGCTGGAAAATCCCTCTGACTCGGACCCAAGATGTGATGACTTATTGGTCTGACTTTTGTCGAAACCGCGGGTCGGACTCGGACCCTGACACTTTGAGGATGGCCATGATCACATGGCGGCCACGGCGTCATGGGAATCGTCAAAGGGAGTTGGCAGGAAGGTTGAGGACACTGGCAGTGCGTGGCAATTTCTTATCTCCAGTACAGTCACCTTTTTACTTCTCGTTGCAGAACTTACATTCATTGACCTCGGACGGCGTCCGCTAGTAGAATCCTTACCCACTGGCCCTCAGAGTCGAGCTCACAACTTGAAATGGGGATCTCAGAGTGCTCCTCATAATCATCGGCTATGTCAGTGTAAATACTATCTTCTTCATTGATTCGGAGTCATTTCGTAGCAGACCTAGTCTTGGACGCGCACAAGCGTCGCGCTCTTTTGCGGACCTTGAAATCGGAATTGTCCGTGCGGTTTCTATCTCTTTTTTTTT